>JBBDHG010000059.1:0-122843 GCA_037951165.1 Lophius americanus
ATGTGTTATATATGTGTTATATACGTGTTATATGTATCATATATGTGTTACATATATTATATGTTTTGTGTTAAATATGTGTTATATATGTCTCATATATGTGTTATATATGTCTCATATATGTGTTATATATGTTATATGTTATATATGTCTCATAGGTGTTATATATGTGTTATATATGTCTCATATATGTGTTATATATGTGTTATATATGTGTTATATATGTTATATATATGTTATATGTGTGTTATATATGTGTTATATCTGTGTCATATCTGTTTAAAATGTGTTATATATGTGTTCATATATGTCTCATATATGTGTTATATATGTGTTATATTTGTGTTATATATGTGTTATGTATGTTATATATGTCTCATATGTGTTATATATGTGTTATGTATGTCTCATATGTGTTATGTATGTGTTATGTATGTCTCATATATGTGTTATATATGTGTTATATATGTCTCATATATGTGTTATATATGTATTATATATGTGTTATATATGTCTCATATATGTGTTATGTATGTGTCATTTATGTGTAATATATGTTATATATTTTTTGTGTTTATATATGTTATATATGTCTCATATATGTGTTATATACGTCATATATGTGTTATATATGTTATATATGTTTTGTGTTATACATGTGTTATATATGTGTTATATATGTGTTATATATGTTATATATGTCTCATATGTGTTATATATGTGTTATGTATGTCTCATATATGTGTTATGTATGTGTTATGTATGTCTCATATATGTGTCATATATGTGTCATATGTGTTATATATGTGTTATATATGTCTCATATATGTGTTATATTTGCTTTATATATGTGTTATATATGTCTCATATATGTTATATATGTTATATATTTTTATGTTATATATGTTATATATGTCTCATATATGTGTTATATACGTCATATATGTGTTATATATGTTATATATGTTTTGTGTTATACATGTGTTATATATGTGTTATACATGTGTTATATATGTTATATATGTCTCATATATGTGTTTTATATGTCTCATATGTGTTAAATATGTGTTATATATGTTTTATACCTGTTTAATTATATGTTATATATGTGTTATGTATGTCTCATATATGTGTTATATTTGTGTTATATATGTGTTATATATGTCTCATATATGTGTTATATATGTCTCATATATGTGTTATATATGTTATATGTTATATATGTCTCATACATGTGATATATATGTGTTATGTATGTTATGTATGTGTTACGTATGTCTCATAAATGTGTTATATATGTGTTATATATGTCTCATTTCTCATATGCGTCTCATATGTGTTATATATGTGTTATATATGTCTCATATATGTGTTATATATGTGTTGTATATGTGTTATATATGTTTAATATATGTGTTATATATGTGTCATTTATGTGTTATATATGTTATATATTTTTTGTGTTATACATGTTATATATGTCTCATGAATGTGTTATATATGTCATATATGTGTTATATATGTTATATATGTTTTGTGTTATACATATGTTATAAATGTGTTATATATGTGTTATATATGTTATATATGTGTTATATACGTCTCATATGTGTTATATATGTGTTATATATGTTATATATATGTTATATATGTGTTATGTATGTTATATATGTCTCATATGTGTTATATATGTGTTATGTATGTCTCATATTTGTTATATATGTGTTATGTATGTCTCATATATGTGTTATGTATGTGTTATGTATGTCTCATATATGTGTCATATATGTGTCATATGTGTTATATATGTGTTATATATGTCTCATATATGTGTTATATTTGCTTTATATATGTGTTATATATGTCTCATATATGTTATATATGTTATATAGGTCTCATACATGTGTTATATATGTGTTATGTATGTTATGTATGTGTTACTTATGTCTCATTTATGTGTTATATATGTGTTATATATGTCTCATTTCTCATATGCGTCTCATATATGTTATATATGTGTTATGTATGTCTCATATATGTGTTATATTTGTGTTATATATGTGTTATATATGTCTCATATATGTGTTATATATGTCTATATATGTGTTATATATGTTATATGTTATACATGTCTCATACATGTGATATATATGTGTTATGTATGTTATGTATGTTATGTATGTCTCATATATGTGTTATATAAGTGTTATATATGTCTCATATATGTGTTATATAAGTGTTATATATGTCTCATATATGTGTTATATATGTGTTATATATGTGTTATATATGTGTTAAATATGTCTCATATATGTGTTATATATGTGTCATTTATGTGTAATATATGTTATATATTTTTTGTGTTATATATGTTATATATGTCTCATATATGTGTTATATACGTCATATATGTGTTATATATGTTATATATGTGTTGTGTTATACATGTGTTATATATGTGTTATATATGTGTTATATATGTTATATATGTCTCATATGTCTTATATATGTGTTATGTATGTCTCATATATGTGTTATGTATGTGTTATGTATGTCTCATATATGTGTCATATATGTGTCATATTTGTTATATATGTGTTATATATGTCTCATATATGTGTTATATTTGCTTTATATATGTGTTATATATGTATCATATATGTTATATATGTTTATATATGTCTCATACATGTGTTATATATGTGTTATGTATGTTATGTATCTGTTACGTATGTGTCATATATGTGTTACATATGTCTCATATATGTGTTATATATGTTATATGTTATATATGTCTCATTTCTCATATGCGTCTCATAGGTGTTATATATGTGTTATATATGTCTCATATATGTGTTATATATGTGTTATATATGTGTTATATATGTTATATATATGTTATATATGTGTTATATATGTGTTATATCTGTGTTATATCTGTTTAAAATGTGTTATATATGTGTTATATATGTCTCATATATGTGTTTATATATGTCTCATATATGTGTTATATACGTCATATATGTGTTATATATGTTATATATGTTTTGTGTTATACATGTGTTATATATGTGTTATATATGTGTTATATATGTTAAATATGTCTCATATGTGTTATATATGTGTTATGTATGTCTCATATATGTGTTATGTATGTGTTATGTATGTCTCATATATGTGTCATATATGTGTCATATGTGTTATATATGTGTTATATATGTCTCATATATGTGTTATATTTGCTTTATATATGTGTTATATATGTCTCATATATGTTATATATGTTATATATTTTTTGTGTTATATATGTTATATATGTCTCGTATATGTGTTATATACGTCATATATGTGTTATATATGTTATATATGTTTTGTGTTATACATGTGTTATATATGTGTTATATATGTGTTATATATGTTATATATGTCTCATATATGTGTTTTATATGTCTCATATGTGTTAAATATGTGTTATATATGTTTTATACCTGTTTAATATATGTTATATATGTGTTATGTATGTCTCATATATGTGTTATATTTGTGTTATATATGTGTTGTATATGTCTCATATATGTGTTATATATGTCTCATATATGTGTTATATATGTTATATGTTATATATGTCTCATACATGTGATATATATGTGTTATGTATGTTATGTATGTGTTATATATGTCTCATTTCTCATATGCGTCTCATATGTGTTATATATGTGTTATATATGTGTTATGTATGTTATATATTTTTTGTGTTATATATGTTATATATGTCTCATATATGTGTTATATACGTCATATATGTGTTATATATGTTATATATGTTTTGTGTTATACATGTGTTATATATGTGTTATATATGTGTTATATATGTTAAATATGTCTCATATGTGTTATATATGTGTTATGTATGTCTCATATATGTGTTATGTATGTGTTATGTATGTCTCATATATGTGTCATATATGTGTCATATGTGTTATATATGTGTTATATATGTCTCATATATGTGTTATATTTGCTTAATATATGTGTTATATATGTCTCATATATGTTATATATGTTATATATTTTTTGTGTTATATATGTTATATATGTCTCATATATGTGTTATATACGTCATATATGTGTTATATATGTTATATATGTTTTGTGTTATACATGTGTTATATATGTGTTATATATGTGTTATATATGTTATATATGTCTCATATATGTGTTTTATATGTCTCATATGTGTTAAATATGTGTTATATATGTTTTATACCTGTTTAATATATGTTATATATGTGTTATGTATGTCTCATATATGTGTTATATTTGTGTTATATATGTGTTATATATGTCTCATATATGTGTTATATATGTCTCATATATGTGTTATATATGTTATATGTTATATATGTCTCATACATGTGATATATATGTGTTATGTATGTTATGTATGTGTTACGTATGTCTCATATATGTGTTATATATGTGTTATATATGTCTCATTTCTCATATGCGTCTCATATGTGTTATATATGTGTTATATATGTCTCATATATGTGTTATATATGTGTTGTATATGTGTTATATATGTTTAATATATGTGTTATATATGTGTCATTTATGTGTTATATATGTTATATATTTTTTGTGTTATACATGTTATATATGTCTCATGAATGTGTTATATATGTCATATATGTGTTATATATGTTATATATGTTTTGTGTTATACATATGTTATAAATGTGTTATATATGTGTTATATATGTTATATATGTGTTATATACGTCTCATATGTGTTATATATGTGTTATATATGTTATATATATGTTATATATGTGTTATGTATGTTATATATGTCTCATATGTGTTATATATGTGTTATGTATGTCTCATATTTGTTATATATGTGTTATGTATGTCTCATATATGTGTTATGTATGTGTTATGTATGTCTCATATATGTGTCATATATGTGTCATATGTGTTATATATGTGTTATATATGTCTCATATATGTGTTATATTTGCTTTATATATGTGTTATATATGTCTCATATATGTTATATATGTTATATAGGTCTCATACATGTGTTATATATGTGTTATGTATGTTATGTATGTGTTACTTATGTCTCATTTATGTGTTATATATGTGTTATATATGTCTCATTTCTCATATGCGTCTCATATATGTTATATATGTGTTATGTATGTCTCATATATGTGTTATATTTGTGTTATATATGTGTTATATATGTCTCATATATGTGTTATATATGTCTCATATATGTGTTATATATGTTATATGTTATACATGTCTCATACATGTGATATATATGTGTTATGTATGTTATGTATGTTATGTATGTCTCATATATGTGTTATATAAGTGTTATATATGTCTCATATATGTGTTATATAAGTGTTATATATGTCTCATATATGTGTTATATATGTGTTATATATGTGTTATATATGTGTTAAATATGTCTCATATATGTGTTATATATGTGTCATTTATGTGTAATATATGTTATATATTTTTTGTGTTATATATGTTATATATGTCTCATATATGTGTTATATACGTCATATATGTGTTATATATGTTATATATGTGTTGTGTTATACATGTGTTATATATGTGTTATATATGTGTTATATATGTTATATATGTCTCATATGTCTTATATATGTGTTATGTATGTCTCATATATGTGTTATGTATGTGTTATGTATGTCTCATATATGTGTCATATATGTGTCATATTTGTTATATATGTGTTATATATGTCTCATATATGTGTTATATTTGCTTTATATATGTGTTATATATGTATCATATATGTTATATATGTTATATATGTCTCATACATGTGTTATATATGTGTTATGTATGTTATGTATCTGTTACGTATGTGTCATATATGTGTTACATATGTCTCATATATGTGTTATATATGTTATATGTTATATATGTCTCATTTCTCATATGCGTCTCATAGGTGTTATATATGTGTTATATATGTCTCATATATGTGTTATATATGTGTTATATATGTGTTATATATGTTATATATATGTTATATATGTGTTATATATGTGTTATATCTGTGTTATATCTGTTTAAAATGTGTTATATATGTGTTATATATGTCTCATATATGTGTTATATATGTCTCATATATGTGTTATATACGTCATATATGTGTTATATATGTTATATATGTTTTGTGTTATACATGTGTTATATATGTGTTATATATGTGTTATATATGTTAAATATGTCTCATATGTGTTATATATGTGTTATGTATGTCTCATATATGTGTTATGTATGTGTTATGTATGTCTCATATATGTGTCATATATGTGTCATATGTGTTATATATGTGTTATATATGTCTCATATATGTGTTATATTTGCTTTATATATGTGTTATATATGTCTCATATATGTTATATATGTTATATATTTTTTGTGTTATATATGTTATATATGTCTCGTATATGTGTTATATACGTCATATATGTGTTATATATGTTATATATGTTTTGTGTTATACATGTGTTATATATGTGTTATATATGTGTTATATATGTTATATATGTCTCATATATGTGTTTTATATGTCTCATATGTGTTAAATATGTGTTATATATGTTTTATACCTGTTTAATATATGTTATATATGTGTTATGTATGTCTCATATATGTGTTATATTTGTGTTATATATGTGTTGTATATGTCTCATATATGTGTTATATATGTCTCATATATGTGTTATATATGTTATATGTTATATATGTCTCATACATGTGATATATATGTGTTATGTATGTTATGTATGTGTTATATATGTCTCATTTCTCATATGCGTCTCATATGTGTTATATATGTGTTATATATGTGTTATGTATGTTATATATTTTTTGTGTTATATATGTTATATATGTCTCATATATGTGTTATATACGTCATATATGTGTTATATATGTTATATATGTTTTGTGTTATACATGTGTTATATATGTGTTATATATGTGTTATATATGTTAAATATGTCTCATATGTGTTATATATGTGTTATGTATGTCTCATATATGTGTTATGTATGTGTTATGTATGTCTCATATATGTGTCATATATGTGTCATATGTGTTATATATGTGTTATATATGTCTCATATATGTGTTATATTTGCTTAATATATGTGTTATATATGTCTCATATATGTTATATATGTTATATATTTTTTGTGTTATATATGTTATATATGTCTCATATATGTGTTATATACGTCATATATGTGTTATATATGTTATATATGTTTTGTGTTATACATGTGTTATATATGTGTTATATATGTGTTATATATGTTATATATGTCTCATATATGTGTTTTATATGTCTCATATGTGTTAAATATGTGTTATATATGTTTTATACCTGTTTAATATATGTTATATATGTGTTATGTATGTCTCATATATGTGTTATATTTGTGTTATATATGTGTTATATATGTCTCATATATGTGTTATATATGTCTCATATATGTGTTATATATGTTATATGTTATATATGTCTCATACATGTGATATATATGTGTTATGTATGTTATGTATGTGTTACGTATGTCTCATATATGTGTTATATATGTGTTATATATGTCTCATTTCTCATATGCGTCTCATATGTGTTATATATGTGTTATATATGTCTCATATATGTGTTATATATGTGTTGTATATGTGTTATATATGTCTAATATATGTGTTATATATGTGTCATTTATGTGTTATATATGTTATATTTTTTTTGTGTTATACATGTTATATATGTCTCATGAATGTGTTATATATGTCATATATGTGTTATATATGTTATATATGTTTTGTGTTATACATATGTTATAAATGTGTTATATATGTGTTATATATGTTATATATGTGTTATATACGTCTCATATGTGTTATATATGTGTTATATATGTTATATATATGTTATATTTGTGTTATGTATGTTATATATGTCTCATATGTGTTATATATGTGTTATGTATGTCTCATATTTGTTATATATGTGTTATGTATGTCTCATATATGTGTTATGTATGTGTTATGTATGTCTCATATATGTGTCATATATGTGTCATATGTGTTATATATGTGTTATATATGTCTCATATATGTGTTATATTTGCTTTATATATGTGTTATATATGTCTCATATATGTTATATATGTTATATAGGTCTCATACATGTGTTATATATGTGTTATGTATGTTATGTATGTGTTACTTATGTCTCATTTATGTGTTATATATGTGTTATATATGTCTCATTTATCATATGCGTCTCATATATGTTATATATGTGTTATGTATGTCTCATATATGTGTTATATTTGTGTTATATATGTGTTATATATGTCTCATATATGTGTTATATATGTCTCATATATGTGTTATATATGTTATATGTTATATATGTCTCATACATGTGATATATATGTGTTATGTATGTTATGTATGTTATGTATGTCTCATATATGTGTTATATAAGTGTTATATGTCTCATATATGTGTTATATAAGTGTTATATATGTCTCATATATGTGTTATATATGTGTTATATATGTGTTATATATGTGTTAAATATGTCTCATATATGTGTTATATATGTGTCATTTATGTGTAATATATGTTATATATTTTTTGTGTTATATATGTTATATATGTCTCATATATGTGTTATATACGTCATATATGTGTTATATATGTTATATATGTGTTGTGTTATACATGTGTTATATATGTGTTATATATGTGTTATATATGTTATATATGTTATATATGTGTTATATATGTGTTATGTATGTCTCATATATGTGTTATGTATGTGTTATGTATGTCTCATATATGTGTCATATATGTGTCATATGTGTTATATGTGTTATATATGTCTCATATATGTGTTATATTTGCTTATATATTTGTTATATATGTCTCATATATGTTATATATGTTATATATGTCTCATACATGTGTTATATATGTGTTATGTATGTTATGTATGTGTTACGTATGTGTCATAAATGTGTTATGTATGTGTTATATACGTGTTATATGTGTCATATATGTTTTACATATATTATATGTTTTGTGTTATATATGTGTTATATGTGTCATATATGTGTTACATATGTTATATGTTTTGTGTTATATATGTGTTATATACGTGTTACATGTGTCATATATGTATTACATATATTATATGTTTTGTGTTATATATGTGTTATATGTGTCATATATGTGTTACATATGTGTTATATATGTCTCATATATGTGTTATATACGTGTTATATATGTGTCTTATATGTCTCATATGTGTTAAATATGTGTTATAAATGTTTTATACCTGTTTAATATATGTTATATATGTGTTATGTATGTCTCATATATGCGTTATATTTGTGTTATATATGTGTTATATATGTCTCATATATGTGTTATATATGTGTTATATCTGTGTTATATCTGTTTAAAATGTGTTATATATGTGTTATATATGTCTCATATATGTGTTATATATGTGTCATATTTGTGTTTTATATGTGTTATGTATGTTATATATGTCTCATATGTGTTATATATGTGTTATGTATGTCTCATAAGTGTTATGTATGTGTTATGTATGTCTCATATATGTGTTATATAAGTGTTATATATGTCTCATATAAGTGTTATATATGTGTTATATTTGTGTTATATATGTGTTATGTATGTTATATATGTCTCATATGTGTTATATATGTGTAATGTATGTCTCATATGTGTTATGTATGTGTTATGTATGTCTCATATATGTGTTATATAAGTGTTATATATGTCTCATATATGTGTTATATATGTGTTATATATGTCTCATATATGTGTTATATATGTGTCATTTATGTGTAATATATGTTATATATTTTTTGTGTTATATATGTTATATATATCTCATGAATATGTTATATACGTCATATATGTGTTATATATGTTATATATGTCTCATATATGTGTTATATTTGCTTTATATATGTGTTATATATGTCTCATATATGTTATATATGTTATATAGGTCTCATACATGTGTTATATATGTGTTATGTATGTTATGTATGTGTTACTTATGTCTCATTTATGTGTTATATATGTGTTATATATGTCTCATTTATCATATGCGTCTCATATATGTTATATATGTGTTATGTATGTCTCATATATGTGTTATATTTGTGTTATATATGTGTTATATATGTCTCATATATGTGTTATATATGTCTCATATATGTGTTATATATGTTATATGTTATATATGTCTCATACATGTGATATATATGTGTTATGTATGTTATGTATGTTATGTATGTCTCATATATGTGTTATATAAGTGTTATATGTCTCATATATGTGTTATATAAGTGTTATATATGTCTCATATATGTGTTATATATGTGTTATATATGTGTTATATATGTGTTAAATATGTCTCATATATGTGTTATATATGTGTCATTTATGTGTAATATATGTTATATATTTTTTGTGTTATATATGTTATATATGTCTCATATATGTGTTATATACGTCATATATGTGTTATATATGTTATATATGTGTTGTGTTATACATGTGTTATATATGTGTTATATATGTGTTATATATGTTATATATGTTATATATGTGTTATATATGTGTTATGTATGTCTCATATATGTGTTATGTATGTGTTATGTATGTCTCATATATGTGTCATATATGTGTCATATGTGTTATATGTGTTATATATGTCTCATATATGTGTTATATTTGCTTATATATTTGTTATATATGTCTCATATATGTTATATATGTTATATATGTCTCATACATGTGTTATATATGTGTTATGTATGTTATGTATGTGTAACGTATGTGTCATAAATGTGTTATGTATGTGTTATATACGTGTTATATGTGTCATATATGTTTTACATATATTATATGTTTTGTGTTATATATGTGTTATATGTGTCATATATGTGTTACATATGTTATATGTTTTGTGTTATATATGTGTTATATATATGTTATATACGTGTTATATATGTGTTTTATATGTCTCATATGTGTTAAATATGTGTTATATATGTTTTATACCTGTTTAATATATGTTATATATGTGTTATGTATGTCTCATATATGTGTTATATTTGTGTTATATATGTGTTATATATGTCTCATATATGTGTTATATATGTCTCATATATGTGTTATATATGTTATATGTTATATATGTCTCATACATGTGTTAAATATGTGTAATGTATGTTATGTATGTGTTACGTATGTGTCATATACGTGTTATATATGTGTTATATACGTGTTACATGTGTCATATATGTATTACATATATTATATGTTTTGTGTTATATATGTGTTATATGTGTCATATATGTGTTACATATGTGTTATATATGTCTCATATATGTGTTATATACGTGTTATATATGTGTTTTATATGTCTCATATGTGTTAAATATGTGTTATAAATGTTTTATACCTGTTTAATATATGTTATATATGTGTTATGTATGTCTCATATATGCGTTATATTTGTGTTATATATGTGTTATATATGTCTCATATATGTGTTATATATGTGTTATATCTGTGTTATATCTGTTTAAAATGTGTTATATATGTGTTATATATGTCTCATATATGTGTTATATATGTGTCATATTTGTGTTTTATATGTGTTATGTATGTTATATATGTCTCATATGTGTTATATATGTGTTATGTATGTCTCATAAGTGTTATGTATGTGTTATGTATGTCTCATATATGTGTTATATAAGTGTTATATATGTCTCATATAAGTGTTATATATGTGTTATATTTGTGTTATATATGTGTTATGTATGTTATATATGTCTCATATGTGTTATATATGTGTAATGTATGTCTCATATGTGTTATGTATGTGTTATGTATGTCTCATATATGTGTTATATAAGTGTTATATATGTCTCATATATGTGTTATATATGTGTTATATATGTCTCATATATGTGTTATATATGTGTCATTTATGTGTAATATATGTTATATATTTTTTGTGTTATATATGTTATATATATCTCATGAATATGTTATATACGTCATATATGTGTTATATATGTTATATATGTTTTGTGTTATACATGTGTTATATATGTGTTATATATGTGTTATATATGTTATATATGTGTTATATACGTCTCATACGTGTTATATATGTGTTACATATGTTATATATATGTTATATATGTGTTACATATGTGTTATATCTGTGTTATATCTGTTTAAAATGTGTTATATCTGTGTTATATATGTCTCATATATGTGTTATATATGTGTTATATTTGTGTTATATATGTGTTATGTATGTTATATATGTCTCATATGTGTTATATATGTGTTATGTATGTCTCATATGTGTTATGTATGTGTTATGTATGTCTCATATATGTGTTATATAAGTGTTATATATGTCTCATATATGTGTTATATAAGTGTTATATATGTCTCATATATGTGTTATATATGTGTTATATATGTGTTATATATGTGTTAAATATGTCTCATATATGTGTTATATATGTGTCATTTATGTGTAATATATGTTATATATTTTTTGTGTTATATATGTTATATATGTCTCATATATGTGTAATATACGTCATATATGTGTTATATATGTTATATATGTTTTGTGTTATACATGTGTTATATATGTGTTATATATGTGTTATATATGTTATATATGTCTCATATGTGTTATATATGTGTTATGTATGTCTCATATATGTGTTATGTATGTGTTATGTATGTCTCATATATGTGTCATATGTGTTATATATGTGTTATATATGTCTCATATATGTGTTATATTTGCTTTATATGTTATATATGTCTCATACATGTGATATATATGTGTTATGTATGTTATGTATGTGTTATGTATGTCTCATATATGTGTTATATATGTGTTATATATGTGTTAAATATGTCTCATATATGTGTTATATATGTGTCATTTATGTGTAATATATGTTATATATTTTTTGTGTTATATATGTTATATATGTCTCATATATGTGTTATATACGTCATATATGTGTTATATATGTTATATATGTGTTGTGTTATACATGTGTTATATATGTGTTATATATGTGTTATATATGTGTCATATGTGTCATATGTGTTATATATGTGTTATGTATGTCTCATATATGTGTTATGTATGTGTTATGTATGTCTCATATATGTGTCATATATGTGTCATATGTGTTATATATGTGTTATATATGTCTCATATATGTGTTATATTTGCTTATATATGTGTTATGTATGTCTCATATATGTCTCATACATGTGATATATATGTGTTATGTATGTTATGTATGTGTTACGTATGTCTCATATATGTGTTATATATGTGTTATATATGTCTCATATATGTGTTATATATGTGTTATATATGTGTTATATATGTCTAATATATGTGTTATATATGTGTCATTTATGTGTTATATATGTTATATATTTTTTGTGTTATACATGTTATATTTGTCTCATGAATGTGTTATATATGTCATATATGTGTTATATATGTTATATATGTTTTGTGTTATACATATGTTATAAATGTGTTATATATGTGTTATATATGTGTTATATATGTGTCATATGTGTCATATGTGTTATATATGTGTTATGTATGTCTCATATATGTGTTATATATGTGTTATATATGTCTCATATATGTGTTATATTTGCTTTATATATGTGTTATATATGTCTCATATATGTGTTATATATGTGTTATATGTGTGTTATATATGTGTTATGTATGTTATATATGTCTCATATGTGTTATATATGTGTTATGTATGTCTCATATGTGTTATGTATGTGTTATGTATGTCTCATATATGTGTTATATAAGTGTTATATATGTCTCATATATGTGTTATATATGTGTTATATATGTGTTATATATGTCTCATATATGTGTTATATATGTGTCATTTATGTGTAATATATGTTATATATTTTTTGTTTTATATATGTTATATATGTCTCATATATGTGTTATATACGTCATATATGTGTTACATATGTTATATATGTTTTGTGTTATACATGTGTTATATATGTGTTATATATGTGTTATATATGTTATATATGTCTCATATGTGTTATATATGTGTTATGTATGTCTCATATATGTGTTATGTATGTGTTATGTATGTCTCATATATGTGTCATATATGTGTCATATGTGTTATATATGTGTTATATATGTCTCATATATGTGTTATATTTGCTTTATATATGTGTTATATATGTCTCATATATGTTATATATGTTATATATGTCTCATACATGTGTTATATATGTGTTATGTATGTTATGTATCTGTTACGTATGTGTCATATATGTGTTATATATGTGTTATATACGTGTTATATGTATCATATATGTGTTACATATGTTATATGTTTTGTGTTATATATGTGTTATATATGTGTTATATATGTCTCATATATGTGTTATATACGTGTTATATATGTGTTATATATGTCTCATATATGTGTTATATATGTGTTATATTTGTGTTATATATGTGTTATATATGTGTTATATATGTGTTATATATGTTATATATATGTTATATATGTGTTATTTATGTGTTATATCTGTGTTATATCTGTTATATATGTGTTATTTATGTGTTATATCTGTGTTATATCTGTTTAAAATGTGTTATATATGTGTTATATATGTCTCATATATGTGTTATATATGTGTTATATTTGTGTTATATATGTGTTATGTATGTTATATATGTCTCATATGTGTTATATATGTGTTATGTATGTCTCATATGTGTTATGTATGTGTTATGTATGTCTCATATATGTGTTATATAAGTGTTATATATGTCTCATATATGTGTTATATATGTGTTATATATGTGTTATATATGTCTCATATATGTGTTATATATGTGTCATTTATGTGTAATATATGTTATATATTTTTTGTGTTATATATGTTATATATGTCTCATATATGTGTTATATACGTCATATATGTGTTATATATGTTATATATGTTTTGTGTTATACATGTGTTATATATGTGTTATATATTTGTTATATATGTTATATATGTCTCATATGTGTTATATATGTGTTATGTATGTCTCATATATGTGTTATGTATGTGTTATGTATGTCTCATATATGTGTCATATATGTGTCATATGTGTTATATATGTGTTATATATGTCTCATATATGTGTTTTATTTGCTTTATATATGTGTTATATATGTCTCATATATGTTATATATGTTATATATTTTTTTGTGTTATATATGTTATATATGTCTCATATATGTGTTATATACGTCATATATGTGTTATATATGTTATATATGTTTTGTGTTATACATGTGTTATATATGTGTTATATATGTGTTATATATGTTATATATGTCTCATATATGTGTTTTATATGTCTCATATGTGTTAAATATGTGTTATATATGTTTTATACCTGTTTAATATATGTTATATATGTGTTATGTATGTCTCATATATGTGTTATATTTGTGTTATATATGTGTTATATATGTCTCATATATGTGTTATATATGTCTCATATATGTGTTATATATGTTATATGTTATATATGTCTCATACATGTGATATATATGTGTTATGTATGTTATGTATGTGTTACGTATGTCTCATATATGTGTTATATATGTGTTATATATGTCTCATTTCTCATATGCGTCTCATATGTGTTATATATGTGTTATATATGTCTCATATATGTGTTATATATGTGTTATATATGTGTTATATATGTCTAATATATGTGTTATATATGTGTCATTTATGTGTTATATATGTTATATATTTTTTGTGTTATACATATGTTATAAATGTGTTATATATGTGTTATATATGTTATATATGTGTTATATATGTCTCATATGTGTTATATATGTGTTATGTATGTCTCATATTTGTTATATATGTGTTATGTATGTCTCATATATGTGTTATGTATGTGTTATGTATGTCTCATATGTGTGTCATATATGTGTCATATGTGTTATATATGTGTTATGTATGTTATGTATGTGTTACTTATGTCTCATTTATGTGTTATATATGTGTTATATATGTCTCATTTCTCATATGCGTCTCATATATGTTATATATGTGTTATGTATGTCTCATATATGTGTTATATTTGTGTTATATATGTGTTATATATGTCTCATATATGTGTTATATATGTCTCATATATGTGTTATATATGTTATATGTTATATAAGTGTTATATATGTCTCATATATGTGCTATATGAGTGTTATATATGTCTCATATATGTGTTATATATGTGTTATATATGTGTTATATATGTGTTAAATATGTCTCATATATGTGTTATATATGTGTCATTTATGTGTAATATATGTTATATATTTTTTGTGTTATATATGTTATATATGTCTCATATATGTGTTATATACGTCATATATGTGTTATATATGTTATATATGTGTTGTGTTATACATGTGTTATATATGTGTTATATATGTGTTATATATGTTATATATGTTATATATGTGTTATATATGTCTCATATATGTGTTATATTTGCTTATATATGTGTTATATATGTCTCATATATGTTATATATGTTATATATGTCTCATACATGTGTTATATATGTGTTATGTATGTTATGTATGTGTTACGTATGTGTCATAAATGTGTTATGTATGTGTTATATACGTGTTATATGTGTCATATATGTTTTACATATGTTATATGTTTTGTGTTATATATGTGTTATATATGTGTTATATATGTTTTATACCTGTTTAATATATGTTATATATGTGTTATGTATGTCTCATATATGTGTTATATTTGTGTTATATATGTGTTATATATGTCTCATATATGTGTTATATATGTTATATGTTATATATGTCTCATATATGTGTTATATGTGTGTTATATATGTCTCATTTCTCATATGCGTCTCATAGGTGTTATATATGTGTTATATATGTCTCATATATGTGTTATATATGTGTTATATATGTGTTATATGTGTTATATCTGTGTTATATCTGTTTAAAATGTGTTATATATGTGTTATATATGTCTCATATATGTGTTATATATGTGTTATATTTGTGTTATATATGTGTTATGTATGTTATATATGTCTCATATGTGTTATATATGTGTTATGTATGTCTCATATGTGTTATGTATGTGTTATGTATGTCTCATATATGTGTTATATAAGAGTCTGGACGCTGAAGGGAGAGGACGCTGGCGTTGTCTGTTCGCCGCTTTTCCATCAGAGTTCTACAGCCTGCAATACTATTAACCGACAAGTATACCTTTTATTGTTGGTCACTGGCAAACCTTTTGGATATATATCCATATTTGTATCTGTTTTTCTGTATTTGTATTTGTACGAATTCTACCGAGTCTGGTGACGGTCCGCCTACCTGTTGCTGCAAGTGTAGCACCCGGAGACTTCTGTATCTGTTTGTTTCATCGTTTATGTCCGTTTCTGTTTGCTCATCGTTGATTCAGTTTGTTTATCCGTCTTCTTCATCACTGGCCCCGTGACACTTTCATCAATAGCTGCTGTTGATCATTTTCTGTGTTTGATAGCTTTTTCTCTGCATCATTTCCATGAATATAACGGCTACTAACGTCCTCTGTGCGTCTCGTCCAAAGCTAACGGCTAATAACGGGCTAGTCTCCACGAGTGGCATGATGATGAATTATTCCGTCACCCAACTGATGAAATACAACAACTACAACACTCCGTTGTGTATATCGGTTATTAAACAACTTGGACTCCTTCGCCGGCCCCGTTACGTTCTAAGTTTGTTTACTCCCGCTCCCGCTCAGATAACTCCATTCCGTCCTTTTGCTCTGACGTGCGCACTATCGCGTCTTTGACACGTCATCAGAATGCTGCAGCCTTTCCCATTAATGTCAATGGACGTTCCTTGTTACAATCATCCACTGTGCGGGTTAGAAAACGTGGAGTGGATTTTAGTCTTCTTCGGCCAATACAGAGACTCCCTGCTCCATCTAGTATTAAAATCGAACTCTTTAATTCACAATCTCTCACAAACAAATCATGCCTCATACATGACCACATCCTGGAGAAATCTCTGGACGTTATGTGCCTTACAGAAACCTGGCAACAACCAGATGATTTTTCTGTCCTGAATGAGACCTGTCCCGCCGGTTACTCTTACCTCCAGAAAGCCCGCAGCATTGGCTGTGGTGGTGGTCTGTCTGTCATCTACCGCAGTGATTTGGACTTGTCTCCCCTACCGTTGCCAGAGATCTCTTCTTTTGAATGCCTGGCATTTAATTGTAAACCCCCTTTCTCCATGACCATACTTCTAATCTACCGGCCTCCCAAACAAAACCCAGCCTTCGTCTCTGAGATGTACAACCTTTTGTCGACATTTTACACAACCTCTGCCAATATTTTAGTTCTTGGAGATATGAACATTCACGTCGACTCCCCTGCATGTCGTTTTGCTTCCGAATTTCTCCAACTACTGGATTGTTTTAATCTCAGGCAACTTGTTGATGTCCCCACCCACACGATGGGGCACACTCTGGATCTAGTCATCACTGACTCTGCTCCTCTCAGCAATCTTCTTGTGTACGATCTGGGTGTGTCCGACCACAAGGCCGTTTCCATGGAATTGTCGCTTTTGTCATCCCTCACTAAGCCCAAACGTCAAATCTACTTCAGGAATTTGAAAAACATCAACTCAGAAACCATGAGAGTCGACCTCCAGCATCTTCTTTCTGCCAACTTTGTATCAGCCAATGACTCAGTAGATTTCTACAATAAATCCCTGAGTAGCATCCTGGATCGTCACGCCCCTGTAAAAACTAGAACAGTCACCTTCTCCCGCTCAGCCCCCTGGTTCACGAGCGAGCTACGGAAAATGAAGGCAGCTGGGCGTGTCCTTGAGCGGCGTTACAAGACTTCAGGTCTTACTGTCCACAAGCTAGCCTTTCGGGAACACCAAAAGGCCTACTCAAAGTCCCTTAGAGAGGCTCGGTCACTGTTCTACTCCAACATCATCAAAACTAGTCCTGGAAATTCTAAGCAGCTGTTTTCCACTATCAATCATCTTCTTAAACCACAAACTCTCCCTCTTACAGAAATTACAGAAGAGCACTGTAATAATTTCATGGCTTTCTTCAAATCAAAAATTGACTCAATCCGTTCTGTTCTTTCCTCCTCTCTACCTATCCAGTCTGCTTACTTTCAGTTTGAGGTCTCCCAGCCTCTAAGATGTTTCCCAGAAATCTCACAGCAGGAGGTTGAGGTTATCATCAGGACAATGAAATCCTCCACCTGCGCCCTCGACCCCTTTCCTACAGCCCTGGTGAAAACTAACATCTCTTCCATCAGTCCCCTGATCACCGATGTTATAAATCAATCCCTCCAGGCCGGCTTTGTTCCATCTGCCCTAAAAGCCGCCATAATCAGACCACTCCTCAAAAGACCTACTCTCGATCCAGAACTTTTTGCTAATTACAGGCCCATTTCCAAACTCCCTTTCCTCTCCAAAGTTCTGGAAAAAGTAGTTGCTGCCCACCTCCAGGACCACCTCAAATACAACAACCTCTTTGAAACCTTTCAGTCTGGTTTCCGCTCCGCCCACAGCACAGAAACAGCTCTGCTTAGAGTCACAAATGACCTACGGATGGCAGCAGATGCTGGTTCACCTTCCCTCCTGATTCTCCTTGATTTATCTGCCGCCTTCGACACAGTTGACCATGGAATACTCCTGCACCGCCTACATCACACCACTGGACTCACTGCCACCGCCCTAAACTGGTTTCAATCCTACCTCACTGACAGAACAGAATACGTTTCCCTTGGAAGTTCAAAGTCCCGGACACACACCGTCACCTGTGGAGTCCCCCAGGGATCAGTCCTTGGCCCCATTCTCTTCATACTATACATGCTCCCCCTTGGCCGTGTCATCAGTCGATATGGACTCTCATTCCATTGTTACGCTGATGACACGCAAATCTACATAAAAACTGACACATGTTCCTCCTCAGCCTCTCCATCCTCATCTTCATCATCTCCCCTGTCAACTCTCCGCACTTGTCTGGAGGAGATAAAGGTGTGGATGAAAAACAACTTTCTCCAGTTGAACAGCTCCAAAACCGAAGCTATTTTAATTGGCACCCCTCATCAGACCCAGTCTTCCTCCATAACCAGTATTACCTTCTCTGGTCACGACATTCCCCTCTCTTCATCAGTCACCAACCTCGGCGTGAGATTCGACCCTCAACGCACTTTTGAATCCCACATAAAACACATCTGCAAGATCTCCTTTCACCATCTCCGAAATATTTCCAAACTCCGTTCGTCACTAACCTTGAGTGATGCTGAAAAGCTGGTTCACGCATTCGTTTCCTCCCGACTGGATTACTGTAACTCACTTCTAATCGGGATCCCTGATAAAAGTTTTCAAAGACTTCAGTATGTTCAAAACAGTGCTGCAAGGATCCTGATGAGAGTTCGTAAACACGAACACATCACCCCTGTTCTTCATTCCCTTCATTGGCTTCCCATCTCCACCAGGATTGATTATAAGATCTCTCTCCTCACTCACCAGTGCATCCATGGTAACGCACCCCCCTACCTGAAAGAACTACTCACCCCACTGACCTCGACACGATCCCTCCGTTCTACCCAGTCATACCGCCTCCTCCTTCCCCGGACTAAGCTCAGCACCATGGGAGATCGGGCCTTCTGTTCTGCTGCCCCTCGTCTGTGGAATGCCCTCCCTGACCATCTGAGGGCTCCACAGACGACTGACTCATTTAAAAAAGGACTTAAAACTTTCCTTTTTAGCAGAACCTATAACTGTAATTAACATTAATGCTTTTGGTCACGTTTTTGTATAGTTATTATTATTATTTATTTATTTATTTTTTATTGATGCTTTTATCTGCTTTTGCCTTGTAGCACTTTGAGATTTGATCCAAATGTAAAGTGCATTATAAATTAAATGTATTATTATTATTATTATTATATAAGTGTTATATATGTCTCATATATGTGTTATATATGTGTTATATATGTGTTATATATGTTATATATATGTTATATATGTGTTATGTATGTTATGTATGTCTCATATGTGTTATATATGTGTTATGTATGTCTCATATATGTGTTACGTATGTGTTATGTATGTCTCATATATGTGTCATATATGTGTCATATGTGTTATATATGTGTTATATATGTCTCATATATGTGTTATATTTGCTTTATATATGTGTTATATATGTCTCATATATGTTATATATGTTATATATGTCTCATACATGTGTTATATATGTGTTATGTATGTTATGTATGTGTTACTTATGTCTCATTTATGTGTTATATATGTGTTATATATGTGTCATTTATGTGTTATATATGTTATATATTTTTTGTGTTATATATGTTATATATGTCTCATGAATGTGTCATATACGTCATATATGTGTTATATATGTTATATATGTTTTGTGTTATACATGTGTTATATATGTGTTATATTTGCGTTATATATGTTATATATGTGTTATATACGTCTCATATGTGTTATATATGTGTTATATATGTTATATATGTCTCATATGTGTTATATATGTGTTATGTATGTCTCATATGTGTTATGTATGTGTTATGTATGTCTCATATATGTGTTATATAAGTGTTATATATGTCTCACATATGTGTTATATATGTGTTATATATGTGTTAAATATGTCTCATATATGTGTTATATATGTGTCATTTATGTGTAATATATGTTATATATTTTTTGTGTTATATATGTTATATATGTCTCATATATGTGTTATATACGTCATATATGTGTTATATATGTTATATATGTTTTGTGTTATACATGTGTTATATATGTGTTATATATGTGTTATATATGTTATATATGTCTCATATGTGTTATATATGTGTTATGTATGTCTCATATATGTGTTATCTATGTGTTATGTATGTCTTATATATGTGTCATATATGTGTCATATGTGTTATATTTGCTTTATATATGTGTTATATATGTCTCATATATGTTATATATGTTATATATGTCTCATACATGTGTTATATATGTGTTATGTATGTTATGTATGTGTTACGTATGTGTCATATATGTGTTATATATGTGTTATATACGTGTTATATGTGTCATATATGTGTTACATATGTTATATGTTTTGTGTCATATATGTGTTATATATGTGTTATATATGTCTCATATATGTGTTATATACGTGTTATATATGTGTTTTATATGTCTCATATGTGTTAAATATGTGTTATATATTTTTTATACCTGTTTAATATATGTTATATATGTGTTATGTATGTCTCATATATGTCTTATATTTGTGTTATATATGTGTTATATATGTCTCATATATGTGTTATATATGAATCATATATGTGTTATATATGTTATATGTTATATATGTCTCATACATGTGATATATATGTGTTATGTATGTTATGTATGTGTTACGTATGTCTCATATATGTGTTATATATGTTTCATTTCTCATATGCGTCTCATTTGTGTTATATATGTGTTATATATGTCCCATATATGTGTTATATATGTGTCATTTATGTGTTATATATGTTATATATTTTTTTTGTTATATATGTTATATATGTCTCATGAATGTGTTATATATGTGTTATGTATGTTATGTATGTGTTACGTATGTGTCATATATGTGTTATATATGTGTTATATACGTGTTATATGTGTCATATATGTGTTACATATATTATATGTTTTGTGTTATATATGTGTTATATGTGTCATATATGTGTTACATATGTTATATGTTTTGTGTTATATATGTGTTATATGTGTGTTATATATGTCTCATATATGTGTTATATACGTGTTATATATGTGTTTTATATGTCTCATATGTGTTAAATATGTGTTATATATGTTTTATACCTGTTTAATATATGTTATATATGTGTTATGTATGTCTCATATATGTGTTATATTTGTGTTATATATGTGTTATATATGTCTCATACATGTGATATATATGTGTTATGTATATTATGTATGCGTTACTTATGACTCATTTATGTGTTATATATGTTATATATGTCTCATATATGTGTTATATATGTGTTATATATGTGTTATATATGTGTTATATATGTCTAATATATGTGTTATATATGTGTCATTTATGTGTTATATATGTTATATATTTTTTGTGTTAAATATGTTATATATGTCTCATGAATGTGTTATATACGTCATATATGTGTTATATATGTTATATATGTTTTGTGTTATACATGTGTTATATATGTGTTATATATGTGTTATATATGTTATATATGTGTTATATACGTCTCATATGTGTTATATATGTGTTATATATGTGTTATATTTGTGTTATATATGTGTTATGTATGTTATATATGTGTCATATGTGTTATATATGTGTTATGTATGTCTCATATGTGTTATGTATGTGTTATGTATGTCTCATATATGTGTTATATAAGTGTTATATATGTCTCATATATGTGTTATATATGTGTTATGTATGTCTCATATGTGTTATGTATGTGTTATGTATGTCTCATATATGTGTTATATAAGTGTTATATAATTCTCATATATGTGTTATATATGTGTTATATATGTGTTATATATGTATCATATATGTGTTATATATGTGTCATTTATGTGTAATATATGTTATATATTTTTTGTGTTATATAAGTTATATATGTCTCATTAATGTGTTATATACGTCATATATGTGTTATATATGTTATATATGTTTTGTGTTATATATGTGTTATATATGTGTTATATATGTGTTATATATGTTATATATGTCTCATATGTGTTATATATGTGTTATGTATGTCTCATATATGTGTTATCTATGTGTTATGTATGTCTTATATATGTGTCATATATGTGTCATATGTGTTATATTTGCTTTATATATGTGTTATATATGTCTCATATATGTTATATATGTTATATATGTCTCATACATGTGTTATATATGTGTTATGTATGTTATGTATGTGTTACGTATGTGTCATATATGTGTTATATATGTGTTATATACGTGTTATATGTGTCATATATGTGTTACATATGTTATATGTTTTGTGTCATATATGTGTTATATATGTGTTATATATGTCTCATATATGTGTTATATACGTGTTATATATGTGTTTTATATGTCTTATATTTGTGTTATATATGTGTTATATATGTCTCATATATGTGTTATATATGAATCATATATGTGTTATATATGTTATATGTTATATATGTCTCATACATGTGATATATATGTGTTATGTATGTTATGTATGTGTTACGTATGTCTCATATATGTGTTATATATGTTTCATTTCTCATATGCGTCTCATTTGTGTTATATATGTGTTATATATGTCCCATATATGTGTTATATATGTGTCATTTATGTGTTATATATGTTATATATTTTTTTTGTTATATATGTTATATATGTCTCATGAATGTGTTATATATGTGTTATGTATGTTATGTATGTGTTACGTATGTGTCATATATGTGTTATATATGTGTTATATACGTGTTATATGTGTCATATATGTGTTACATATATTATATGTTTTGTGTTATATATGTGTTATATGTGTCATATATGTGTTACATATGTTATATGTTTTGTGTTATATATGTGTTATATGTGTGTTATATATGTCTCATATATGTGTTATATACGTGTTATATATGTGTTTTATATGTCTCATATGTGTTAAATATGTGTTATATATGTTTTATACCTGTTTAATATATGTTATATATGTGTTATGTATGTCTCATATATGTGTTATATTTGTGTTATATATGTGTTATATATGTCTCATACATGTGATATATATGTGTTATGTATATTATGTATGCGTTACTTATGACTCATTTATGTGTTATATATGTTATATATGTCTCATATATGTGTTATATATGTGTTATATATGTGTTATATATGTGTTATATATGTCTAATATATGTGTTATATATGTGTCATTTATGTGTTATATATGTTATATATTTTTTGTGTTATATATGTTATATATGTCTCATGAATGTGTTATATACGTCATATATGTGTTATATATGTTATATATGTTTTGTGTTATACATGTGTTATATATGTGTTATATATGTGTTATATATGTTATATATGTGTTATATACGTCTCATATGTGTTATATATGTGTTATATATGTGTTATATTTGTGTTATATATGTGTTATGTATGTTATATATGTGTCATATGTGTTATATATGTGTTATGTATGTCTCATATGTGTTATGTATGTGTTATGTATGTCTCATATATGTGTTATATAAGTGTTATATATGTCTCATATATGTGTTATATATGTGTTATGTATGTCTCATATGTTTTATGTATGTGTTATGTATGTCTCATATATGTGTTATATAAGTGTTATATATTTCTCATATATGTGTTATATATGTGTTATATATGTGTTATATACGTATCATATATGTGTTATATATGTGTCATTTATGTGTAATATATGTTATATATTTTTTGTGTTATATAAGTTATATATGTCTCATGAATGTGTTATATACGTCATATATGTGTTATATATGTTATATATGTTTTGTGTTATACATGTGTTATATATGTGTTATATATGTGTTATATATGTTATATATGTCTCATATGTGTTATATATGTGTTATGTATGTCTCATATATGTGTTATCTATGTGTTATGTATGTCTTATATATGTGTCATATATGTGTCATATGTGTTATATTTGCTTTATATATGTGTTATATATGTCTCATATATGTTATATATGTTATATATGTCTCATACATGTGTTATATATGTGTTATGTATGTTATGTATGTGTTACGTATGTGTCATATATGTGTTATATATGTGTTATATACGTGTTATATGTGTCATATATGTGTTACATATGTTATATGTTTTGTGTCATATATGTGTTATATATGTGTTATATATGTCTCATATATGTGTTATATACGTGTTATATATGTGTTTTATATGTCTCATATGTGTTAAATATGTGTTATATATGTTTTATACCTGTTTAATATATGTTATATATGTGTTATGTATGTCTCATATATGTCTTATATTTGTGTTATATATGTGTTATATATGTCTCATATATGTGTTATATATGAATCATATATGTGTTATATATGTTATATGTTATATATGTCTCATACATGTGATATATATGTGTTATGTATGTTATGTATGTGTTACGTATGTCTCATATATGTGTTATATATGTTTCATTTCTCATATGCGTCTCATTTGTGTTATATATGTGTTATATATGTCCCATATATGTGTTATATATGTGTCATTTATGTGTTATATATGTTATATATTTTTTTTGTTATATATGTTATATATGTCTCATGAATGTGTTATATATGTGTTATGTATGTTATGTATGTGTTACGTATGTGTCATATATGTGTTATATATGTGTTATATACGTGTTATATGTGTCATATATGTGTTACATATATTATATGTTTTGTGTTATATATGTGTTATATGTGTCATATATGTGTTACATATGTTATATGTTTTGTGTTATATATGTGTTATATGTGTGTTATATATGTCTCATATATGTGTTATATACGTGTTATATATGTGTTTTATATGTCTCATATGTGTTAAATATGTGTTATATATGTTTTATACCTGTTTAATATATGTTATATATGTGTTATGAATGTCTCATATATGTGTTATATTTGTGTTATATATGTGTTATATATGTCTCATACATGTGATATATATGTGTTATGTATATTATGTATGCGTTACTTATGACTCATTTATGTGTTATATATGTTATATATGTCTCATATATGTGTTATATATGTGTTATATATGTGTTATATATGTCTAATATATGTGTTATATATGTGTCATTTATGTGTTATATATGTTATATATTTTTTGTGTTATATATGTTATATATGTCTCATGAATGTGTTATATACGTCATATATGTGTTATATATGTTATATATGTTTTGTGTTATACATGTGTTATATATGTGTTATATATGTGTTATATATGTTATATATGTGTTATATACGTCTCATATGTGTTATATATGTGTTATATATGTGTTATATATGTGTTATATATGTGTTATGTATGTTATATATGTGTCATATGTGTTATATATGTGTTATGTATGTCTCATATGTGTTATGTATGTGTTATGTATGTCTCATATATGTGTTATATAAGTGTTATATATGTCTCATATATGTGTTATATATGTGTTATGTATGTCTCATATGTGTTATGTATGTGTTATGTATGTCTCATATATGTGTTATATAAGTGTTATATATTTCTCATATATGTGTTATATATGTGTTATATATGTGTTATATATGTATCATATATGTGTTATATATGTGTCATTTATGTGTAATATATGTTATATATTTTTTGTGTTATATAAGTTATATATGTCTCATGAATGTGTTATATACGTCATATATGTGTTATATATGTTATATATGTTTTGTGTTATACATTCGTTATATATGTGTTATATATGTGTTATATATGTTATATATGTGTTATATACGTCTCATATGTGTTATATATGTGTTATATAAGTTATATATGTCTCATATGTGTTATATATGTGTTATGTATGTCTCATATATGTGTTATATAAGTGTTATATATGTCTCACATATGTGTTATATATGTGTTATATATGTGTTAAATATGTCTCATATATGTGTTATATATGTGTCATTTATGTGTAATATATGTTATATATTTTTTGTGTTATATATGTTATATATGTCTCATATATGTGTTATATACGTCATATATGTGTTATATATGTTATATATGTTTTGTGTTATACATGTGTTATATATGTGTTATATATGTGTTATATATGTTATATATGTCTCATATGTGTTATATATGTGTTATGTATGTCTCATATATGTGTTATCTATGTGTTATGTATGTCTTATATATGTGTCATATATGTGTCATATGTGTTATATTTGCTTTATATATGTGTTATATATGTCTCATATATGTTATATATGTTATATATGTCTCATACATGTGTTATATATGTGTTATGTATGTTATGTATGTGTTACGTATGTGTCATATATGTGTTATATATGTGTTATATACGTGTTATATGTGTCATATATGTGTTACATATGTTATATGTTTTGTGTCATATATGTGTTATATATGTGTTATATATGTCTCATATATGTGTTATATACGTGTTATATATGTGTTTTATATGTCTCATATGTGTTAAATATGTGTTATATATGTTTTATACCTGTTTAATATATGTTATATATGTGTTATGTATGTCTCATATATGTCTTATATTTGTGTTATATATGTGTTATATATGTCTCATATATGTGTTATATATGAATCATATATGTGTTATATATGTTATATGTTATATATGTCTCATACATGTGATATATATGTGTTATGTATGTTATGTATGTGTTACGTATGTCTCATATATGTGTTATATATGTTTCATTTCTCATATGCGTCTCATTTGTGTTATATATGTGTTATATATGTCCCATATATGTGTTATATATGTGTCATTTATGTGTTATATATGTTATATATTTTTTTTGTTATATATGTTATATATGTCTCATGAATGTGTTATATATGTGTTATGTATGTTATGTATGTGTTACGTATGTGTCATATATGTGTTATATATGTGTTATATACGTGTTATATGTGTCATATATGTGTTACATATATTATATGTTTTGTGTTATATATGTGTTATATGTGTCATATATGTGTTACATATGTTATATGTTTTGTGTTATATATGTGTTATATGTGTGTTATATATGTCTCATATATGTGTTATATACGTGTTATATATGTGTTTTATATGTCTCATATGTGTTAAATATGTGTTATATATGTTTTTATACCTGTTTAATATATGTTATATATGTGTTATGTATGTCTCATATATGTGTTATATTTGTGTTATATATGTGTTATATATGTCTCATACATGTGATATATATGTGTTATGTATATTATGTATGCGTTACTTATGACTCATTTATGTGTTATATATGTTATATATGTCTCATATATGTGTTATATATGTGTTATATATGTGTTATATATGTCTAATATATGTGTTATATATGTGTCATTTATGTGTTATATATGTTATATATTTTTTGTGTTATATATGTTATATATGTCTCATGAATGTGTTATATATGTCATATATGTGTTATATATGTTATATATGTTTTGTGTTATACATGTGTTATATATGTGTTATATATGTGTTATATATGTTATATATGTGTTATATACGTCTCATATGTGTTATATATGTGTTATATATGTGTTATATTTGTGTTATATATGTATTATGTATGTTATATATGTGTCATATGTGTTATATATGTGTTATGTATGTCTCATATGTGTTATGTATATGTTATGTATGTCTCATATATGTGTTATATAAGTGTTATATATGTCTCATATATGTGTTATATATGTGTTATGTATGTCTCATATGTGTTATGTATGTGTTATGTATGTCTCATATATGTGTTATATAAGTGTTATATATTTCTAATATATGTGTTATATATGTGTTATATATGTGTTATATATGTATCATATATGTGTTATATATGTGTCATTTATGTGTAATATATGTTATATATTTTTTGTGTTATATAAGTTATATATGTCTCATGAATGTGTTATATACGTCATATATGTGTTATATATGTTATATATGTTTTGTGTTATACATTCGTTTATATATGTGTTATATATGTGTTATATATGTTATATATGTGTTATATACGTCTCATATGTGTTATATATGTGTTATATAAGTTATATATGTCTCATATGTGTTATATATGTGTTATGTATGTCTCATATGTGTTATGTATGTGTTATGTATGTCTCATATATGTGTTATATAAGTGTTATATATGTCTCATATATGTGTTATATATGTGTTATATATGTGTTAAATATGTCTCATATATGTGTTATATATGTGTCATTTATGTGTAATATATGTTATATATTTTTGTGTTATATATGTTATATATGTCTCATATATGTGTTATATACGTCATATATGTGTTATATATGTTATATATGTTTTGTGTTATACATGTGATATATATGTGTTATATATGTGTTATATATGTTATATAAGTGTCATATGTGTTATATATGTGTTATGTATGTCTCATATATGTGTTATATTTGCTTTATATATGTGTTATATATGTCTCATATATGTTTTATATGTTATATATGTCTCATAAATGTGTTATATATGTGTTATGTATGTTATGTATGTGTTACGTATGTGTCATATATGTGTTATATATGTGTTATATACGTGTTATATGTGTCATATATGTGTTACATATATTATATGTTTTGTGTTATATATGTGTTATATATGTGTTATATATGTCTCATATATGTGTTATATACGTGTTATATATGTGTTTTATATGTCTCATATGTGTTATATATGTGTTTTATATGTCTCATATGTGTTAAATATTTGTTATATATGTTTTATACCTGTTTAATATATGTTATATATGTGTTATGTATGTCTCATATATGTGTTATATTTGTGTTATATATGTGTTATATATGTCTCATATATGTGTTATATATGTCTCATATATGTGTTATATATGTTATATGTTATATATGTCTCATACATGTGATATATATGTGTTATGTATGTTATGTATGTGTTACGTATGTCTCGTATATGTGTTATATATGTGTTATATATGTCTCATTTCTCATATGCGTCTCATATGTGTTATATATGTGTTATATATGTCTCATATATGTGTTATATATGTGTCATTTATGTGTTATATATGTTATATATTTTTTGTGTTATATATGTTATATATGTCTCATATGTGTTATATATGTGTTATGTATGTCTCATATATGTGTTATGTATGTGTTATGTATGTCTCATATATGTGTCATATATGTGTCATATGTGTTATATATGTGTTATATATGTCTCATATATGTGTTATATTTGCTTTATATATGTGTTATATATGTCTCATATATGTTATATATGTTATATATGTCTCATACATGTGTTATATATGTGTTATGTATGTTATGTATGTGTTACGTATGTGTCATATATGTGTTATATATGTGTTATATACGTGTTATATGTGTCATATATGTGTTACATATATTATATGTTTCGTGTTATATATGTGTTATATGTGTCATATATGTGTTACATATGTTATATGTTTTGTGTTATATATGTGTTATATATGTCTCATATATGTGTTATATACGTGTTATATATGTGTTTTATATGTCTCATATGTGATAAATATGGGTTATATATGATTTATACCTGTTTCATATATGTTATATATGTGTTATGCATGTCTCATATATGTGTTATATTTGTGTTATATATATGTTATATATGTCTCATATATGTGTTATATATGTCTCATATATGTGTTATATATGTTATATGTTATATATGTCTCATACATGTGATATATATGTGTTATGTATGTTATGTATGTGTTACGTATGTCTCATATATGTGTTATATATGTGTTCTATATGTCTCATTTCTCATATGCGTCTCATATGTGTTATATATGTATTATATATGTCTCATATATGTGTAATATATTTGTTATATATGTGTTATATATGTCTAATATATGTGTTGTATATGTGTCATTTATGTGTTATATATGTTATATATTTTTTGTGTTATATATGTTATATATGTCTCATATGTGTTATATATGTGTTATGTATGTCTCATATATGTGTTATGTATGTGTTATGTATGTCTCATATATGTGTCATATATGTGTCATATGTGTTATATATGTGTTATATATGTCTCATATATGTGTTATATTTGCTTTATATATGTGTTATATATGTCTCATATATGTTATATATGTTATATATGTCTCATACATGTGTTATATATGTGTTATGTATGTTATGTATGTGTTACGTATGTGTCATATATGTGTTATATATGTGTTATATACGTGTTATATGTGTCATATATGTGTTACATATATTATATGTTTCGTGTTATATATGTGTTATATGTGTCATATATGTGTTACATATGTTATATGTTTTGTGTTATATATGTGTTATATATGTCTCATATATGTGTTATATACGTGTTATATATGTGTTTTATATGTCTCATATGTGATAAATATGGGTTATATATGATTTATACCTGTTTCATATATGTTATATATGTGTTATGCATGTCTCATATATGTGTTATATTTGTGTTATATATATGTTATATATGTCTCATATATGTGTTATATATGTCTCATATATGTGTTATATATGTTATATGTTATATATGTCTCATACATGTGATATATATGTGTTATGTATGTTATGTATGTGTTACGTATGTCTCATATATGTGTTATATATGTGTTCTATATGTCTCATTTCTCATATGCGTCTCATATGTGTTATATATGTATTATATATGTCTCATATATGTGTAATATATTTGTTATATATGTGTTATATATGTCTAATATATGTGTTGTATATGTGTCATTTATGTGTTATATATGTTATATATTTTTTGTGTTAAACATGTTATATATGTCTCATGAATGTGTTATATACAATATATATGTGTTATATATGTTATATATGTTTTGTGTTATACATGTGTTATATATGTGTTATATATGTGTTATATATGTTATATATGTGTTATATACGTCTCATATGTGTTATATATGTGTTATATATGTTATATATATGTTATATATGTGTTATATATGTGTTATATCTGTGTTATATCTGTTTAAAATGTGTTATATATGTGTTATATATGTCTCATATTTGTGTTATATATGTGTTATGTATGTTATATATGTCTCATATGTGTTATATATGTGTTATGTATGTCTCATATGTGTTATGTATGTGTTATGTATGTCTCATATATGTGTCATATATGTGTCATGTGTATTATATATGTGTTATATATGTCTCATATATGTTATATATGTTATATGTTATATATGTCTCATATATGTGTTATATATGTCTTATATACGTGTTATATGTGTTATATATGTTTTATATGTGTTATGTATGTCTCATATATGTGTTATATATGTGTTATATATGTCTCATATATGTGTTATATATGTGTTATATATGTGTTATATATGTCTCATAAAAGTGTTATATATGTGTCATTTATGTGTAATATATGTTATATATTTTTTGTGTTATATATGTTATATATGTCTCATATATGTGTTATATACGACATATATGTGTTATATATGTTATATATGTTTTGTGTTATACATGTGTTATATATTTGTTATATATGTGTTATATATGTCTCATTTGTGTTATATATGTGTTATGTATGTCTCATATATGTGTTATGTATGTGTTATGTATGTCTCATATATGTGTCATATATGTGTCATATGTGTTATATATGTGTTATATATGTCTCATATATGTGTTATATTTGCTTTATATATGTGTTATATATGTCTCATATATGTTATATATGTTATATGTTATATATGTCTCATACATGTGTTATATATGTGTTTTGTCTGTTATGTATGTGTTACGTATGTATCATATATGTGTTATATATGTGTTATATACGTGTTATATGTGTCATATATGTGTTACATGTATTATATGTTTTGTGTTATATATTTGTTATATACGTGTTATATGTGTCATATATGTGTTAAATATGTTATATGTTTTGTGTTATATATGTGTTATATATGTGTTATATATGTCTGATATATGTGTTATATACGTGTTATATATGTGTTTTATATGTCTAATATATGTGTTATATATGTGTCATTTATGTGTTATATATGTTATATATTTTTTGTGTTATATATGTTATATATGTCTCATGAATGTGTTATATACGTCATATATGTGTTATATATGTTATATATGTTTTGTGTTATACATGTGTTATATATGTGTTATATATGTGTTATATATGTTATATATGTGTTATATACGTCTCATATCTGTTATATATGTGTTATATATGTGTTATATTTGTGTTATATATGTGTTATGTATGTTATATGTCTCATATGTGTTATATATGTGTTATGTATGTCTCATATGTGTTATGTATGTGTTATGTATGTCTCATATATGTGTTATATTAGTGTTATATATGTCTCATTTATGTGTTATATATGTGTTATATTTGTGTTATATATGTGTTATGTATGTTATATATGTCTCATATGTGTTATATATGTGTTATGTATGTCTCATATGTGTTATGTATGTGTTATGTATGTCTCATATATGTGTTACATATATTATATGTTTTGTGTTATATATGTGTTATATGTGTCATATATGTGTTACATATGTTATATGTTTTGTGTTATGTATGTGTTATATATGTGTTATATATGTCTCATATATGTGTTATATATGTGTTATATATGTCTAATATATTTGTTGTATATGTGTCATTTATGTGTTATATATGTTATATATTATTTGTGTTATACATGTTATATATGTCTCGGCTGGGGCGGCTGTGGCTCAGTGGGTAGAGCGGCCGTCTCCCGATCGGAAGGTAGCCGGTTCGAATCCCACCAGGGTCTACTTGTCGTAGGGTCCTTGAGCGAGACCCTGAATCCTTAGCTCCCCGGGCGCTCCACGAGGGGCTGCCCACTGCTCCCTCAGGGATGGGTCAAATGCAGAGAAGTAATTTCACTATGTTGTACTGTGTATGACTCTATGTGACTAATAAAGGATTGTTTCTTCTTTCTTTCTCATGAATGTGTTATATACGTCATATATGTGTTATATATGTTATATATGTTTTGTGTTATACATGTGTTGTATATGTGTTATATATGTGTTATATATGTTATATATGTGTTATATACGTCTCATATGTGTTATATATGTGTTATATATGTTATATATATGTTATATATTTGTTATATATGTGTTATATCTGTGTTATATCTGTTTAAAATTTGTTATATATGTGTTATATATGTCTCATATTTGTGTTATATATGTGTTATATATGTTATATATGTCTCATATGTGTTATATATGTGTTATGTATGTCTCATATGTGTTATGTATGTCTCATATATGTGTCATATATGTGTCATATGTATTATATATGTGTTATTTATGTCTCATATATGTGTTATATTTGCTTTATATTTGTGTTATATATGTCTCATATATGTTATATATGTTATTTGTTATATATGTCTCATATATGTGTTATATATGTGTTATATACGTGTTATATGTGTTATATATGTTTTATATGTGTTATGTATGTCTCATATATGTGTTATATATGTGTTATATATGTCTCATATATGTGTTATAAATGTGTTATATATGTGTTATATATGTCTCATATATGTGTTATATATGTGTCATTTATGTGTAATATATGTTATATATTTTTGTGTTATATATGTTATATATGTCTCATATATGTGTTATATACGTCATATATGTGTTATATATGTGATATATGTTTTGTGTTATACATGTGTTATATATGTGTTATATATGTGTTATATATGTCTCATATGTGTTATATATGTGTTATGTATGTCTCATATATGTGTTATGTATGTGTTATGTATGTCTTATATATGTGTCATATGTGTTATATATGTGTTATATATGTCTCATATATGTGTTATATTTGCTTTATATATGTGTTATATATGTCTCATATATGTTATATATGTTATATATGTCTCATACATGTGTTATATATGTGTTTTGTATGTTATGTATGTGTTACGTATGTGTCATATATGTGTTATATATGTGTTATATACGTGTTATATGTGTCATATATGTGTTACATATATTATATGTTTTGTGTTATATATGTGTTATATGTGTCATATATGTGTTACATATGTTATATGTTTGGTGTTATATATGTGTTATATATGTGTTATATCTGTCTCATATATGTGTTATATACTTGTTATATATGTGTTTTATATGTATCATATGTGTTAAATATGTGTTATATATGTTTTATACCTGTTTAATATATGTTATATATGTGTTATGTATGTCTCATATATGTGTTATATTTGTGTTATATAAGTGTTATATATGTCTCATATATGTGTTATATATGTCTCATATATGTGATATATATGTGTTATGTATGTTATGTATGTGTTACGTATGTCTCATATATGTGTTATATATGTCTCATATATGTGTTATATTTGTGTTATATATGTGTTATATATGTCTAATATATGTGTTGTATATGTGTCATTTATGTGTTATATATGTTATATATTTTTTGTGTTATATATGTTATATATGTCTCATATGTGTTATATATGTGTTATGTATGTCTCATATATGTGTTATGTATGTGTTATGTATGTCTCATATATGTGTCATATATGTGTCATATGTGTTATATATGTGTTATATATGTCTCATATATGTGTTATATTTGCTTTATATATGTGTTATATATGTCTCATATATGTTATATATGTTATATATGTCTCATACATGTGTTATATATGTGTTATGTATGTTATGTATGTGTTACGTATGTGTCATATATGTGTTATATATGTGTTATATACGTGTTATATGTGTCATATATGTGTTACATATATTATATGTTTCGTGTTATATATGTGTTATATGTGTCATATATGTGTTACATATGTTATATGTTTTGTGTTATATATGTGTTATATATGTCTCATATATGTGTTATATACGTGTTATATATGTGTTTTATATGTCTCATATGTGATAAATATGGGTTATATATGATTTATACCTGTTTCATATATGTTATATATGTGTTATGCATGTCTCATATATGTGTTATATTTGTGTTATATATATGTTATATATGTCTCATATATGTGTTATATATGTCTCATATATGTGTTATATATGTTATATGTTATATATGTCTCATACATGTGATATATATGTGTTATGTATGTTATGTATGTGTTACGTATGTCTCATATATGTGTTATATATGTGTTCTATATGTCTCATTTCTCATATGCGTCTCATATGTGTTATATATGTATTATATATGTCTCATATATGTGTAATATATTTGTTATATATGTGTTATATATGTCTAATATATGTGTTGTATATGTGTCATTTATGTGTTATATATGTTATATATTTTTTGTGTTAAACATGTTATATATGTCTCATGAATGTGTTATATACGATATATATGTGTTATATATGTTATATATGTTTTGTGTTATACATGTGTTATATATGTGTTATATATGTGTTATATATGTTATATATGTGTTATATACGTCTCATATGTGTTATATATGTGTTATATATGTTATATATATGTTATATATGTGTTATATATGTGTTATATCTGTGTTATATCTGTTTAAAATGTGTTATATATGTGTTATATATGTCTCATATTTGTGTTATATATGTGTTATGTATGTTATATATGTCTCATATGTGTTATATATGTGTTATGTATGTCTCATATGTGTTATGTATGTGTTATGTATGTCTCATATATGTGTCATATATGTGTCATATGTATTATATATGTGTTATATATGTCTCATATATGTTATATATGTTATATGTTATATATGTCTCATATATGTGTTATATATGTCTTATATACGTGTTATATGTGTTATATATGTTTTATATGTGTTATGTATGTCTCATATATGTGTTATATATGTGTTATATATGTCTCATATATGTGTTATATATGTGTTATATATGTGTTATATATGTCTCATAAAAGTGTTATATATGTGTCATTTATGTGTAATATATGTTATATATTTTTTGTGTTATATATGTTATATATGTCTCATATATGTGTTATATACGACATATATGTGTTATATATGTTATATATGTTTTGTGTTATACATGTGTTATATATGTGTTATATATGTGTTATATATGTCTCATTTGTGTTATATATGTGTTATGTATGTCTCATATATGTGTTATGTATGTGTTATGTATGTCTCATATATGTGTCATATATGTGTCATATGTGTTATATATGTGTTATATATGTCTCATATATGTGTTATATTTGCTTTATATATGTGTTATATATGTCTCATATATGTTATATATGTTATATGTTATATATGTCTCATACATGTGTTATATATGTGTTTTGTCTGTTATGTATGTGTTACGTATGTATCATATATGTGTTATATATGTGTTATATACGTGTTATATGTGTCATATATGTGTTACATGTATTATATGTTTTGTGTTATATATTTGTTATATACGTGTTATATGTGTCATATATGTGTTAAATATGTTATATGTTTTGTGTTATATATGTGTTATATATGTGTTATATATGTCTGATATATGTGTTATATACGTGTTATATATGTGTTTTATATGTCTAATATATGTGTTATATATGTGTCATTTATGTGTTATATATGTTATATATTTTTTGTGTTATATATGTTATATATGTCTCATGAATGTGTTATATACGTCATATATGTGTTATATATGTTATATATGTTTTGTGTTATACATGTGTTATATATGTGTTATATATGTGTTATATATGTTATATATGTGTTATATACGTCTCATATCTGTTATATATGTGTTATATATGTGTTATATTTGTGTTATATATGTGTTATGTATGTTATATGTCTCATATGTGTTATATATGTGTTATGTATGTCTCATATGTGTTATGTATGTGTTATGTATGTCTCATATATGTGTTATATTAGTGTTATATATGTCTCATTTATGTGTTATATATGTGTTATATTTGTGTTATATATGTGTTATGTATGTTATATATGTCTCATATGTGTTATATATGTGTTATGTATGTCTCATATGTGTTATGTATGTGTTATGTATGTCTCATATATGTGTTACATATATTATATGTTTTGTGTTATATATGTGTTATATGTGTCATATATGTGTTACATATGTTATATGTTTTGTGTTATGTATGTGTTATATATGTGTTATATATGTCTCATATATGTGTTATATATGTGTTATATATGTCTAATATATTTGTTGTATATGTGTCATTTATGTGTTATATATGTTATATATTATTTGTGTTATACATGTTATATATGTCTCGGCTGGGGCGGCTGTGGCTCAGTGGGTAGAGCGGCCGTCTCCCGATCGGAAGGTAGCCGGTTCGAATCCCACCAGGGTCTACTTGTCGTAGGGTCCTTGAGCAAGACCCTGAATCCTTAGCTCCCCGGGCGCTCCACGAGGGGCTGCCCACTGCTCCCTCAGGGATGGGTCAAATGCAGAGAAGTAATTTCACTATGTTGTACTGTGTATGACTCTATGTGACTAATAAAGGATTGTTTCTTCTTTCTTTCTCATGAATGTGTTATATACGTCATATATGTGTTATATATGTTATATATGTTTTGTGTTATACATGTGTTGTATATGTGTTATATATGTGTTATATATGTTATATATGTGTTATATACGTCTCATATGTGTTATATATGTGTTATATATGTTATATATATGTTATATATTTGTTATATATGTGTTATATCTGTGTTATATCTGTTTAAAATTTGTTATATATGTGTTATATATGTCTCATATTTGTGTTATATATGTGTTATATATGTTATATATGTCTCATATGTGTTATATATGTGTTATGTATGTCTCATATGTGTTATGTATGTCTCATATATGTGTCATATATGTGTCATATGTATTATATATGTGTTATTTATGTCTCATATATGTGTTATATTTGCTTTATATTTGTGTTATATATGTCTCATATATGTTATATATGTTATTTGTTATATATGTCTCATATATGTGTTATATATGTGTTATATACGTGTTATATGTGTTATATATGTTTTATATGTGTTATGTATGTCTCATATATGTGTTATATATGTGTTATATATGTCTCATATATGTGTTATAAATGTGTTATATATGTGTTATATATGTCTCATATATGTGTTATATATGTGTCATTTATGTGTAATATATGTTATATATTTTTGTGTTATATATGTTATATATGTCTCATATATGTGTTATATACGTCATATATGTGTTATATATGTGATATATGTTTTGTGTTATACATGTGTTATATATGTGTTATATATGTGTTATATATGTCTCATATGTGTTATATATGTGTTATGTATGTCTCATATATGTGTTATGTATGTGTTATGTATGTCTTATATATGTGTCATATGTGTTATATATGTGTTATATATGTCTCATATATGTGTTATATTTGCTTTATATATGTGTTATATATGTCTCATATATGTTATATATGTTATATATGTCTCATACATGTGTTATATATGTGTTTTGTATGTTATGTATGTGTTACGTATGTGTCATATATGTGTTATATATGTGTTATATACGTGTTATATGTGTCATATATGTGTTACATATATTATATGTTTTGTGTTATATATGTGTTATATGTGTCATATATGTGTTACATATGTTATATGTTTGGTGTTATATATGTGTTATATATGTGTTATATCTGTCTCATATATGTGTTATATACTTGTTATATATGTGTTTTATATGTATCATATGTGTTAAATATGTGTTATATATGTTTTATACCTGTTTAATATATGTTATATATGTGTTATGTATGTCTCATATATGTGTTATATTTGTGTTATATAAGTGTTATATATGTCTCATATATGTGTTATATATGTCTCATATATGTGATATATATGTGTTATGTATGTTATGTATGTGTTACGTATGTCTCATATATGTGTTAAATATGTGTTATATATGTCTCATTTCTCATATGCGTCTCATATGTGTTATATATGTGTTATATATGTCTAATATATGTGTTGTATATGTTATATATGTTTTGTGTTATACATGTGTTGTATATGTGTTATATATGTGTTATATATGTTATATATGTGTTATATACGTCTCATATGTGTTATATATGTGTTAAATATGTTATATATATGTTATATATGTGTTATATATGTGTCATATCTGTGTTATATCTGTTTAAAATGTGTTATATATGTGTTATATATGTCTCATATATGTGTTATATATGTCTAATATATGTGTTATATATGTGTCATTTATGTGTTATATATGTTATATATTTTTTGTGTTATATATGTTATATATGTCTCATGAATGTGTTATATACGTCATATATGTGTTATATATGTTATATATATGTTATATATTTGTTATATATGTGTTATATCTGTGTTATATCTGTTTAAAATTTGTTATATATGTGTTATATATGTCTCATATTTGTGTTATATATGTGTTATATATGTTATATATGTCTCATATGTGTTATATATGTGTTATGTATGTCTCATATGTGTTATGTATGTCTCATATATGTGTCATATATGTGTCATATGTATTATATATGTGTTATTTATGTCTCATATATGTGTTATATTTGCTTTATATTTGTGTTATATATGTCTCATATATGTTATATATGTTATTTGTTATATATGTCTCATATATGTGTTATATATGTGTTATATACGTGTTATATGTGTTATATATGTTTTATATGTGTTATGTATGTCTCATATATGTGTTATATATGTGTTATATATGTCTCATATATGTGTTATATATGTGTCATTTATGTGTAATATATGTTATATATTTTTGTGTTATATATGTTATATATGTCTCATATATGTGTTATATACGTCATATATGTGTTATATATGTGATATATGTTTTGTGTTATACATGTGTTATATATGTGTTATATATGTGTTATATATGTCTCATATGTGTTATATATGTGTTATGTATGTCTCATATATGTGTTATGTATGTGTTATGTATGTCTTATATATGTGTCATATGTGTTATATATGTGTTATATATGTCTCATATATGTGTTATATTTGCTTTATATATGTGTTATATATGTCTCATATATGTTATATATGTTATATATGTCTCATACATGTGTTATATATGTGTTTTGTATGTTATGTATGTGTTACGTATGTGTCATATATGTGTTATATATGTGTTATATACGTGTTATATGTGTCATATATGTGTTACATATATTATATGTTTTGTGTTATATATGTGTTATATGTGTCATATATGTGTTACATATGTTATATGTTTGGTGTTATATATGTGTTATATATGTGTTATATCTGTCTCATATATGTGTTATATACTTGTTATATATGTGTTTTATATGTATCATATGTGTTAAATATGTGTTATATATGTTTTATACCTGTTTAATATATGTTATATATGTGTTATGTATGTCTCATATATGTGTTATATTTGTGTTATATAAGTGTTATATATGTCTCATATATGTGTTATATATGTCTCATATATGTGATATATATGTGTTATGTATGTTATGTATGTGTTACGTATGTCTCATATATGTGTTAAATATGTGTTATATATGTCTCATTTCTCATATGCGTCTCATATGTGTTATATATGTGTTATATATGTCTAATATATGTGTTGTATATGTTATATATGTTTTGTGTTATACATGTGTTGTATATGTGTTATATATGTGTTATATATGTTATATATGTGTTATATACGTCTCATATGTGTTATATATGTGTTAAATATGTTATATATATGTTATATATGTGTTATATATGTGTCATATCTGTGTTATATCTGTTTAAAATGTGTTATATATGTGTTATATATGTCTCATATATGTGTTATATATGTGTTATATTTGTGTTATATATGTGTTATGTTTGTTATTTATGTCTCATATGTGTTATATATGTGTTATGTATGTCTCATATGTGTTATGTATGTGTTATGTATGTCTCATATATGTGTCATATATGTGTCATATGTGTTATATATGTTTTATATGTGTTATGTATGTCTCATATATGTGTTATATTTGTGTTATATATGTGTTATATATGTCTCATATATGTGTTATATATGTCTCATATATGTGTTATATATGTTATATGTTATATATGTCTCATATATGTGATATATATGTGTTATGTATGTTATGTATGTGTTACGTATGTCTCATATATGTGTTAAATATGTGTTATATATGTCTCATTTCTCATATGCGTCTCATATGTGTTATATATGTGTTATATATGTCTAATATATGTGTTGTATATGTTATATATGTTTTGTGTTATACATGTGTTGTATATGTGTTATATATGTGTTATATATGTTATATATGTGTTATATACGTCTCATATGTGTTATATATGTGTTAAATATGTTATATATATGTTATATATGTGTTATATATGTGTCATATCTGTGTTATATCTGTTTAAAATGTGTTATATATGTGTTATATATGTCTCATATATGTGTTATATATGTCTAATATATGTGTTATATATGTGTCATTTATGTGTTATATATGTTATATATTTTTTGTGTTATATATGTTATATATGTCTCATGAATGTGTTATATACGTCATATATGTGTTATATATGTTATATATGTTTTGTGTTATACATGTGTCATATATGTGTTATATATGTGTTATATATGTTATATATGTGTTATATACGTCTCATATGTGTTATATATGTGTTATATATGTTATATATATGTTATATATGTGTTATATATGTGTTATATCTGTGTTATATCTGTTTAAAATGTGTTATATTTGTGTTATATATGTGTTATGTATGTTATATATGTCTCATATGTGTTATATATGTGTTATGTATGTCTCATATGTGTTATGTATGTGTTATGTATGTCTCATATATGTGTTATATAAGTGTTATATATGTCTCATATATGTGTTATATATGTGTTATATATGTGTTATATATGTCTCATATATGTGTTATATATGTATCATTTATGTGTAATATATGTTATATATTTTTTGTGTTATATATGTTATATATGTCTCATATATGTGTTATATACGTCATATATGTGTTATATATGTTATATATGTTTTGTGTTATACATGTGTTATATATGTGTTATATATGTGTTATGTACGTCTCATATATGTGTTATGTATGTGTTATGTGTGTCTCATATATGTGTCATATATGTGTCATATGTGTTATATATGTGTTATATATTTCTCATATATGTGTTATATTTGCTTTATATATGTGTTATATATGTCTCATATATGTTATATATGTTATATATGTCTCATACATGTGTTATATATGTGTTATGTATGTTATGTATCTGTTACGTATGTGTCATATATGTGTTATATATGTGTTATATACGTGTTATATGTATCATATATGTGTTACATATATTGTATGTTTTGTGTTATATATGTGTTATATGTGTCATATATGTGTTACATATTTTATATGTTTTGTGTTATATATGTGTTATATATGTGTTATATATGTCTCATATATGTGTTATATACGTGTTATATATGTGTTTTATATGTCTCATATGTGTTAAATATGTGTTATATATGTTTTATACCTGTTTAATATATGTTATATATGTGTTATGTATGTCTCATATATGTGTTATATTTGTGTTATATATGTGTTATATATGTCTCATATATGTGTTATATATGTCTCATATATGTGTTATATATGTTATATGTTATATATGTCTCATTTCTCATATGCGTCTCATTGTTATATCATGTGTTATATTTCATGTTATATTTTCATGTTATATATGTGTTATATTTGTGTTATATATGTGTTATGTATGTTATATATGTCTCATATGTGTTATATATGTGTTATGTATGTCTCATATGTGTTATGTATGTGTTATGTATGTCTCATATATGTGTTATATAAGTTTTATATATGTCTCATATATATGTTATATAAGTGTTATAAATGTCTCATATATGTGTTATATAAGTGTTATATATGTCTCATATATGTGTTATATATGTGTTATATATGTGTTATATATGTGTTAAATATGTCTCATATATGTGTTATATATGTGTCATTTATGTGTAATATATGTTATATATGTTTTGTGTTATATATGTTATATATGTCTCATATATGTGTTATATACGTCATATATGTGTTATATATGTTATATATGTGTTGTGTTATACATGTGTTATATATGTGTTATATATGTGTTATATATGTTATATATGTTATATATGTGTTATATATGTGTTATGTATGTCTCATATATGTGTTATGTATGTGTTATGTATGTCTCATATATGTGTCATATATGTGTCATATGTGTTATATATGTGTTATATATGTCTCATATATGTGTTATATTTGCTTATATATGTGTTATATATGTCTCATATATGTTATATATGTTATATATGTCTCATACATGTGTTATATATGTGTTATTTATGTTATGTATGTGTTACGTATGTGTCATAAATGTGTTATGTATGTGTTATATACGTGTTATATGTGTCATATATGTTTTACATATATTATATGTTTTGTGTTATATATGTGTTATATGTGTCATATATGTGTTACATATGTTATATGTTTTGTGTTATATATGTGTTATATATGTGTTATATACGTGTTATATATGTGTTTTATATGTCTCATATGTGTTAAATATGTTATATATGTTTTATACCTGTTTAATATGTTATATATGTGTTATGTATGTCTCATATATGTGTTATATTTGTGTTATATATGTGTTATATATGTCTCATATATGTGTTATATATGTCTCATATATGTGTTATATATGTTATATGTTATATATGTCTCATACATGTGTTATATATGTGTTATGTATGTTATGTATGTGTTACGTATGTGTCATATACGTGTTATATATGTGTTATATATGTGTTATATGTGTCATATATGTGTTACAAATGTGTTATATATGTCTCATATATGTGTTATATATGTATCATTTATGTGTAATATATGTTATATATTTTTTGTGTTATATATGTTATATATGTCTCATATATGTGTTATATACGTCATATATGTGTTATATATGTTATATATGTTTTGTGTTATACATGTGTTATATATGTGTTATATATGTGTTATGTACGTCTCATATATGTGTTATGTATGTGTTATGTGTGTCTCATATATGTGTCATATATGTGTCATATGTGTTATATATGTGTTATATATTTCTCATATATGTGTTATATTTGCTTTATATATGTGTTATATATGTCTCATATATGTTATATATGATATATATGTCTCATACATGTGTTATATATGTGTTATGTATGTTATGTATCTGTTACGTATGTGTCATATATGTGTTATATATGTGTTATATACGTGTTATATGTATCATATATGTGTTACATATATTGTATGTTTTGTGTTATATATGTGTTATATGTGTCATATATGTGTTACATATGTTATATGTTTTGTGTTATATATGTCTCATATATGTGTTATATACGTGTTATATATGTGTTTTATATGTCTCATATGTGTTAAATATGTGTTATATATGTTTTATACCTGTTTAATATATGTTATATATGTGTTATGTATGTCTCATATATGTGTTATATTTGTGTTATATATGTGTTATATATGTCTCATATATGTGTTATATATGTCTCATATATGTGTTATATATGTTATATGTTATATATGTCTCATTTCTCATATGCGTCTCATTGTTATATCATGTGTTATATTTCATGTTATATTTTCATGTTATATATGTGTTATATTTGTGTTATATATGTGTTATGTATGTTATATATGTCTCATATGTGTTATATATGTGTTATGTATGTCTCATATGTGTTATGTATGTGTTATGTATGTCTCATATATGTGTTATATAAGTGTTATATATGTCTCATATATGTGTTATATAAGTGTTATATATGTCTCATATATGTGTTATATATGTGTTATATATGTGTTATATATGTGTTAAATATGTCTCATATATGTGTTATATATGTGTCATTTATGTGTAATATATGTTATATATTTTTTGTGTTATATATGTTATATATGTCTCATATATGTGTTATATACGTCATATATGTGTTATATATGTTATATATGTGTTGTGTTATACATGTGTTATATATGTGTTATATATGTTATATATGTTATATATGTGTTATATATGTGTTATGTATGTCTCATATATGTGTTATGTATGTGTTATGTATGTCTCATATATGTGTCATATATGTGTCATATGTGTTATATATGTGTTATATATGTCTCATATATGTGTTATATTTGCTTATATATGTGTTATATATGTCTCATATATGTTATATATGTTATATATGTCTCATACATGTGTTATATATGTGTTATGTATGTTATGTATGTGTTACGTATGTGTCATAAATGTGTTATGTATGTGTTATATACGTGTTATATGTGTCATATATGTTTTACATATATTATATGTTTTGTGTTATATATGTGTTATATGTGTCATATATGTGTTACATATGTTATATGTTTTGTGTTATATATGTGTTATATACGTGTTATATATGTGTTTTATATGTCTCATATGTGTTAAATATGTGTTATATATGTTTTATACCTGTTTAATATGTTATATATGTGTTATGTATGTCTCATATATGTGTTATATTTGTGTTATATATGTGTTATATATGTCTCATATATGTGTTATATATGTCTCATATATGTGTTATATATGTTATATGTTATATATGTCTCATACATGTGTTATATATGTGTTATGTATGTTATGTATGTGTTACGTATGTGTCATATACGTGTTATATATGTGTTATATATGTGTTATATGTGTTACAAATGTGTTATATATGTCTCATATATGTGTTATATACGTGTTATATATGTGTTTTATATGTCTCATATGTGTTAAATATATGTTATATTTGTTTTATACCTGTTTAATATATGTTATATATGTGTTATGTAGGTCTCATATATGTGTTATATTTGTGTTATATATGTGTTATATATGTCTCATATATGTGTTATATATGTGTTATATCTGTGTTATATCTGTTTAAAATGTGTTATATATGTGTTATATATGTCTCATATATGTGTTATATATGTGTCATATTTGTGTTATATATGTGTTATGTATGTTATATACGTCTCATATGTGTTATATATGTGTTATGTATGACTCATATGTGTTATGTATGTGTTATGTATGTCTCATATATGTGTTATATAAGTGTTACATATGTCTCATATAAGTGTTATATATGTGTTATATTTGTGTTATATATGTGTTATGTATGTTATATATGTCTCATATGTGTTATATATGTGTTATGTATGTCTCATATGTGTTATGTATGTGTTATGTATGTCTCATATATGTGTTATATAAGTGTTATATATGTCTCATATATGTGTTATATATGTGTTATATATGTCTCATATATGTGTTATATATGTCATTTATGTGTAATATATGTTATATATTTTTTGTGTTATATATGTTATATATATCTCATGAATATGTTATATACGTCATATATGTGTTATATATGTTATATATGTTTTGTGTTATACATGTGTTATATATGTGTTATATATGTGTTATATATGTTATATATGTGTTATATACGTCTCATATGTGTTATATATGTGTTACATATGTTATATATATGTTATATATGTGTTATATATGTGTTATATCTGTGTTATATTTGTGTTATATATGTGTTATGTATGTTATATATGTCTCATATGTGTTATATATGTGTTATGTATGTCTCATATGTGTTATGTATGTGTTATGTATGTCTCATATATGTGTTATATAAGTGTTATATATGTCTCATATATGTGTTATATAAGTGTTATATATGTCTCATATATGTGTTATATATGGGTTATATATGTGTTATATAAGTATTATATATGTCTCATATATGTGTTATATATGGGTTATATATGTGTTATATATGTGTTAAATATGTCTCATATATGTGTTATATATGTGTCATTTATGTGTAATATATGTTATATATTTTTTGTGTTAAATATGTTATATATGTCTCATATATGTGTTATATACGTCATATATGTGTTATATATGTTATATATGTTTTGTGTTATACATGTATTATATATGTGTTATATATGTGTTATATATGTTATATATGTCTCATATGTGTTATATATGTGTTATGTATGTCTCATATATGTGTTATGTATGTGTTATGTATGTCTCATATATGTGTCATAGGTGTTATATATGTGTTATATATGTCTCATATATGTGTTATATTTGCTTATATATGTGTTATATATGTCTCATATATGTTATATATGTTATATATGTCTCATACATGTGTTATATATGTGTTATGTATGTTATGTATGTGTTAAGTATGTGTCATAAATGTGTTATGTATGTGTTATATACGTGTTATATGTGTCATATATGTTTTACATATATTATATATTTTGTGTTATATATGTGTTATATGTGTCATATATGTGTTACATATGTTATATGTTTTGTGTTATATATGTGTTATATATGTGTTATATACGTGTTATATATGTGTTTTATATGTCTCATATGTGTTAAATATGTGTTATATATGTTTTATACCTGTTTAATATATGTTATATATGTGTTATGTATGTCTCATATGTGTTATATTTGTGTTATATATGTGTTATATATGTCTCATATATGTGTTATATATGTCTCATATATGTGTTATATATGTTATATGTTATATATGTCTCATACATGTGTTATATATGTGTTATGTATGTTATGTATGTGTTACGTATGTGTCATATACGTGTTATATATGTGTTATATACGTGTTATATGTGTCATATATGTGTTACATATATTATAAGTTTTGTGTTATATATGTGTTATATGTGTCATATATGTGTTACAAATGTGTTATATATGTCTCATATATGTGTTATATACGTGTTATATATGTGTTTTATATGTCTCATATGTGTTAAATATGTGTTATATTTGTTTTATACCTGTTTAATATATGTTATATATGTGTTATGTAGGTGTCATATATGTGTTATATTTGTGTTATATATGTGTTATATATGTCTCATATATGTGTTATATATGTGTTATATCTGTGTTATATCTGTTTAAAATGTGTTATATATGTGTTATATATGTCTCATATATGTGTTATATATGTGTCATATTTGTGTTATATATGTGTTATGTATGTTATATATGTCTCATATGTGTTATATATGTGTTATGTATGACTCATATGTGTTATGTATGTGTTATGTATGTCTCATATATGTGTTATATAAGTGTTACATATGTCTCATATAAGTGTTATATATGTGTTATATTTGTGTTATATATGTGTTATGTATGTTATATATGTCTCATATGTGTTATATATGTGTTATGTATGTCTCATATGTGTTATGTATGTGTTATGTATGTCTCATATATGTGTTATATATGTGTTATATATGTCTCATATATGTGTTATATATGTGTTATATATGTCTCATATATATGTTATATATGTGTCATTTATGTGTAATATATGTTATATATTTTTTGTGTTATATATGTTATATATATCTCATGAATATGTTATATACGTCATATATGTGTTATATATGTTATATATGTTTTGTGTTATACATGTGTTATATATGTGTTATATATGTGTTATATATGTTATATATGTGTTATATACGTCTCATATGTGTTATATATGTGTTACATATGTTATATATATGTTATATATGTGTTATATATGTGTTATATCTGTGTTATATCTGTTTAAAATGTGTTATATCTGTGTTATATATGTCTCATATATGTGTTATATATGTGTTATATTTGTGTTATATATGTGTTATGTATGTTATATATGTCTCATATGTGTTATGTATGTGTTATGTATGTCTCATATATGTGTTATATAAGTGTTATATATGTCTCATATATGTGTTATATAAGTGTTATATATGTCTAATATATGTGTTATATATGTGTTATATATGTGTTATATATGTGTTAAATATGTCTCATATATGTGTTATATACGTGTTATATATGTGTTTTATATGTCTCATATGTGTTAAATATGTGTTATATTTGTTTTATACCTGTTTAATATATGTTATATATGTGTTATGTAGGTCTCATATATGTGTTATATTTGTGTTATATATGTGTTATATATGTCTCATATATGTGTTATATATGTGTTATATCTGTGTTATATCTGTTTAAAATGTGTTATATATGTGTTATATATGTCTCATATATGTGTTATATATGTGTCATATTTGTGTTATATATGTGTTATGTATGTTATATATGTCTCATATGTGTTATATATGTGTTATGTATGACTCATATGTGTTATGTATGTTTTATGTATGTCTCATATATATGTTATATAAGTGTTACATATGTCTCATATAAGTGTTATTTATGTGTTATATTTGCTTATATATGTGTTATATATGTCTCATATATGTTATATATGTTATATATGTCTCATACATGTGTTATATATGTGTTATGTATGTTATGTATGTGTTACGTATGTGTCATAAATGTGTTATGTATGTGTTATATACGTGTTATATGTGTCATATATGTTTTACATATATTATATGTTTTGTGTTATATATGTGTTATATGTGTCATATATGTGTTACATATGTTATATGTTTTGTGTTATATATGTGTTATATATGTGTTATATACGTGTTATATATGTGTTTTATATGTCTCATATGTGTTAAATATGTGTTATATATGTTTTATACCTGTTTAATATATGTTATATATGTGTTATGTATGTCTCATATATGTGTTATATTTGTGTTATATATGTGTTATATATGTCTCATATATGTGTTATATATGTCTCATATATGTGTTATATATGTTATATGTTATATATGTCTCATACATGTGTTATATATGTGTTATGTATGTTATGTATGTGTTACGTATGTGTCATATACGTGTTATATATGTGTTATATACGTGTTATATGTGTCATATATGTGTTACATATATTATAAGTTTTGTGTTATATATGTGTTATATGTGTCATATATGTGTTACAAATGTGTTATATATGTCTCATATATGTGTTATATACGTGTTATATATGTGTTTTATATGTCTCATATGTGTTAAATATGTGTTATATTTGTTTTATACCTGTTTAAAATATGTTATATATGTGTTATGTAGGTCTCATATATGTGTTATATTTGTGTTATATATGTGTTATATATGTCTCATATATGTGTTATATATGTGTTATATCTGTGTTATATCTGTTTAAAATGTGTTATATATGTGTTATATATGTCTCATATATGTGTTATATATGTGTCATATTTGTGTTATATATGTGTTATGTATGTTATATATGTCTCATATGTGTTATATATGTGTTATGTATGACTCATATGTGTTATGTATGTGTTATGTATGTCTCATATATGTGTTATATAAGTGTTACATATGTCTCATATAAGTGTTATATATGTGTTATATTTGTGTTATATATATGTTATATATGTGTCATTTATGTGTAATATATGTTATATATTTTTTGTGTTATATATGTTATATATATCTCATGAATATGTTATATACGTCATATATGTGTTATATATGTTATATATGTTTTGTGTTATACATGTGTTATATATGTGTTATATATGTGTTATATATGTTATATATGTGTTATATACGTCTCATATGTGTTATATATGTGTTACATATGTTATATATATGTTATATATGTGTTATATATGTGTTATATCTGTGTTATATCTGTTTAAAATGTGTTATATCTGTGTTATATATGTCTCATATATGTGTTATATATGTGTTATATTTGTGTTATATATGTGTTATGTATGTTATATATGTCTCATATGTGTTATATATGTGTTATGTATGTCTCATATGTGTTATGTATGTGTTATGTATGTCTCATATATGTGTTATATAAGTGTTATATATGTCTCATATATGTGTTATATATGTGTTATATATGTGTTATATATGTGTTAAATATGTCTCATATATGTGTTATATATGTGTCATTTATGTGTAATATATGTTATATATTTTTTGTGTTATATATGTTATATATGTCTCATATATGTGTTATATACGTCATATATGTGTTATATATGTTATATATGTTTTGTGTTATACATGTGTTATATATGTGTTATATATGTGTTATATATGTTATATATGTCTCATATGTGTTATATATGTGTTATGTATGTCTCATATATGTGTTATGTATGTGTTATGTATGTCTCATATATGTGTCATATGTGTTATATATGTGTTATATATGTCTCATATATGTGTTATATTTGCTTTATATGTTATATATGTCTCATACATGTGATATATATGTGTTATGTATTTTATGTATGTGTTATGTATGTCTCATATATGTGTTATATATGTGTTATATATGTATTAAATATGTCTCATATATGTGTTATATATGTGTCATTTATGTGTAATATATGTTATATATTTTTTGTGTTATATATGTTATATATGTCTCATATATGTGTTATATACGTCATATATGTGTTATATATGTTATATATGTGTTGTGTTATACATGTGTTATATATGTGTTATATATGTGTTATATATGTTATATATGTGTCATATGTGTTATATATGTGTTATGTATGTCTCATATATGTGTTATGTATGTGTTATGTATGTCTCATATATGTGTCATATATGTGTCATATGTGATATATATGTGTTATATATGTCTCATATATGTGTTATATTTGCTTATATATGTGTTATATATGTCTCATATATGTTAAATATGTTATATATGTCTCATACATGTGTTATATATGTGTTATGTATGTTATGTATGTGTTACGTATGTGTCATATATGTGTTATGTATGTGTTATATACGTGTTATATGTGTCATATATGTTTTACATAAATGATATGTTTTGTGTTATATATGTGTTATATGTGTCATATATGTGTTACATATGTTATATATTTTGTGTTATATATGTGTTATATATGTGTTATGTACGTGTTATATATGTGTTTTATATGTCTCATATGTGTTAAATATGTGTTATATGTTTTATACCTGTTTAATATATGTTATATATGTGTTATGTAAGTCTCATATATGTGTTATATTTGTGTTATATATGTGTTATATATGTTATGTATGTGTTACGTATGTCTCATATATGTGTTATATATGTGTTATATATGTCTAATATATGTGTTATATATGTGTCATTTATGTGTTATATATGTTATATATTTTTTGTGTTATATATGTTATATATGTCTCATGAATGTGTGATATACGTCATATATGTGTTATATATGTTATATATGTTTTGTGTTATACATGTGTCATATATGTGTTATATATGTGTTATATATGTTATATATGTGTTATATACGTCTCATATGTGTTATATATGTGTTATATATGTTATATATATGTTATATATGTGTTATATATGTGTTATATCTGTGTTATATCTGTTTAAAAATGTGTTATATATGTGTTATATATGTCTCATATATGTGTTATATATGTGTTATATTTGTGTTATATAGGTGTTATGTATGTTATATATGTCTCATATGTGTTATATATGTGTTATGTATGTCTCATATGTGTTATGTATGTGTTATGTATGTCTCATATATGTGTTATATAAGTGTTATATATGTGTCATTTATGTGTAATATATGTTATATATTTTTTGTGTTATATATGTTATATATGTCTCATATATGTGTTATATACCTCATATATGTGTTATATATGTTATATTTGTTTTGTGTTATACATGTGTTATATATGTGTTATATATGTTATATATGTCTCATATGTGTTATATATGTGTTATGTATGTCTCATATATGTGTTATGTATGTGTTATGTATGTCTCATATATGTGTCATATATGTGTCATATGTGTTATATATGTGTTATATATGTCTCATATATGTGTTATATTTGCTTTATATATGTGTTATATATGTCTCATATATGTTATATATGTTATGTATCTGTTACGTATGTGTCATATATGTGTTATATATGTGTTATATACGTGTTATATGTATCATATATGTGTTACATATATTATATGTTTTGTGTTATATATGTGTTATATGTGTCATATATGTGTTACATATGTTTTATACCTGTTTAATATATGTTATATATGTGTTATGTATGTCTCATATATGTGTTATATTTGTGTTATATATGTGTTATATATGTCTCATATATGTGTTATATATGTCTCATATATGTGTTATATATGTTATATGTTATATATGTCTCATTTCTCATATGCGTCTCATAGGTGTTATATATGTGTTATATATGTCTCATATATGTGTTATATATGTGTTATATATGTGTTATATATGTTATATATGTCTCATATATGTGTTATATATGTGTTATATATGTCTCATATATGTGTTATATATGTGTCATTTATGTGAAATATATGTTATATATTTTTTGTGTTATATATGTTATATATATCTCATGAATATGTTATATACGTCATATATGTGTTATATATGTTATATATGTTTTGTGTTATACATGTGTTATATATGTGTTATATATGTGTTATATATGTTATATATGTGTTATATACGTCTCATATGTGTTATATATGTGTTACATATTTTATATATATGTTATATATGTGTTATATATGTGTTATATCTGTGTTATATCTGTTTAAAATGTGTTATATCTGTGTTATATATGTCTCATATATGTGTTATATATGTGTTATATTTGTGTTATATATGTGTTATGTATGTTATATATGTCTCATATGTGTTATATATGTGTTATGTATGTCTCATATGTGTTATGTATGTGTTATGTATGTCTCATATATGTGTTATATAAGTGTTATATATGTCTCATATATGTGTTATATAAGTGTTATATATGTCTCATATATGTGTTATATAAGTGTTATATATGTCTCATATATGTGTTATATACGTCATATATGTGTTATATATGTTATATATGTTTTGTGTTATACATGTGTTATATATGTGTTATATATGTGTTATATATGTTATATATGTCTCATATGTGTTATATATGTGTTATGTATGTCTCATATATGTGTTATGTATGTGTTATGTATGTCTCATATATGTGTCATATGTGTTATATATGTGTTATATATGTCTCATATATGTGTTATATTTGCTTTATATGTTATATATGTCTCATACATGTGATATATATGTGTTATGTATGTTATGTATGTGTTATGTATGTCTCATATATGTGTTATATATGTGTTATATATGTGTTAAATATGTCTCATATATGTGTTATATATGTGTCATTTATGTGTAATATATGTTATACATTTTTTGTGTTATATATGTTATATATGTGTTGTGTTATACATGTGTTATATATGTGTTATATATGTGTTATATATGTTATATATGTGTCATATGTGTTATATATGTGTTATGTATGTCTCATATATGTGTTATGTATGTGTTATGTATGTCTCATATATGTGTCATATATGTGTCATATGTGTTATATATGTGTTATATATGTCTCATATATGTGTTATATTTGCTTATATATGTGTTATATATGTCTCATATATGTTAAATATGTTATATATGTCTCATACATGTGTTATAAATGTGTTATGTATGTTATGTATGTGTTACGTATGTGTCATATATGTGTTATGTATGTGTTATATACGTCATATATGTGTTATATATGTTATATATGTTTTGTGTTATACATGTGTTATATATGTGTTATATACGTGTTATATATGTGTTTTATATGTCTCATATGTGTTAAATATGTGTTATATGTTTTATACCTGTTTAATATATGTTATATATGTGTTATGTAAGTCTCATATATGTGTTATATTTGTGTTATATATGTGTTATATATGTTATGTATGTGTTACGTACGTCTCATATGTGTTATATATGTGTTATATATGTTATATATATGTTATATATGTGTTATATATGTGTTATATCTGTGTTATATCTGTTTAAAATGTGTTTTATATGTGTAATATATGTCTCATATATGTGTTATATATGTGTTATATTTGTGTTATATATGTGTTATGTATGTTATATATGTCTCATATGTGTTATATATGTGTTATGTATGTCTCATATGTGTTATGTATGTGTTATGTATGTCTCATATATGTGTTATATAAGTGTTATATATGTCTCATATATGTGTTATATATGTGTTATATATGTGTTATATATGTCTCATATATGTGTTATATATGTGTAATTTATGTGTAATATATGTTATATATTTTTTGTGTTATATATGTTATATATGTCTCATATATGTGTTATATAAGTCATATATGTGTTATATATGTTATATATGTTTTGTGTTATACATGTGTTATATATGTGTTATATATGTGTTATATATGTTATATATGTCTCATATGTGTTATATATGTGTTATGTATGTCTCATATATGTGTTATATACGTGTTATATATGTGTTTTATATGTCTCATATGTGTTAAATATGTGTTATATATGTTTTATACCTGTTTAATATATGTTATATATGTGTTATGTATGTCTCATATATGTGTTATATTTGTGTTATATATGTGTTATATATGTCTCATATATGTGTTATATATGTTATATGTTATATATGTCTCATTTCTCATATGCGTCTCATAGGTGTTATATATGTGTTATATATGTCTCATATATGTGTTATATATGTGTTATATATGTGTTATATATGTTATATATGTCTCATATATGTGTTATATATGTGTTATATATGTCTCATATATGTGTTATATATGTGTCATTTATGTGAAATATATGTTATATATTTTTTGTGTTATATATGTTATATATATCTCATGAATATGTTATATACGTCATATATGTGTTATATATGTTATATATGTTTTGTGTTATACGTGTGTTATATATGTGTTATATATGTGTTATATATGTTATATATGTGTTATATACGTCTCATATGTGTTATATATGTGTTACATATGTTATATATATGTTATATATGTGTTATATATGTGTTATATCTGTGTTATATCTGTTTAAAATGTGTTATATCTGTGTTATATATGTCTCATATATGTGTTATATATGTGTTATATTTGTGTTATATATGTGTTATGTATGTTATATATGTCTCATATGTGTTATATATGTGTTATGTATGTCTCATATGTGTTATGTATGTGTTATGTATGTCTCATATATGTGTTATATAAGTGTTATATATGTCTCATATATGTGTTATATAAGTGTTATATATGTCTCATATATGTGTTATATATGTGTTATATATGTGTTATATATGTGTTAAATATGTCTCATATATGTGTTATATATGTGTCATTTATGTGTAATATATGTTATATATGTTTTGTGTTATACATGTGTTATATATGTGTTATATATGTGTTATATATGTTATATATGTGTTATATACGTCTCATATGTGTTATATATGTGTTACATATGTTATATATATGTTATATATGTGTTATATATGTGTTATATCTGTGTTATATCTGTTTAAAATGTGTTATATCTGTGTTATATATGTCTCATATATGTGTTATATATGTGTTATATTTGTGTTATATATGTGTTATGTATGTTATATATGTCTCATATGTGTTATATATGTGTTATGTATGTCTCATATGTGTTATGTATGTGTTATGTATGTCTCATATATGTGTTATATAAGTGTTATATATGTCTCATATATGTGTTATATAAGTGTTATATATGTCTCATATATGTGTTATATATGTGTTATATATGTGTTATATATGTGTTAAATAAGTCTCATATATGTGTTATATATGTGTCATTTATGTGTAATATATGTTATATATTTTTTGTGTTATATATGTTATATATGTCTCATATATGTGTTATATACGTCATATATGTGTTATATATGTTATATATGTTTTGTGTTATACATGTGTTATATATGTTATATATGTCTCATATGTGTTATATATGTGTTATGTATGTCTCATATATGTGTTATGTATGTGTTATGTATGTCTCATATATGTGTCATATGTGTTATATATGTGTTATATATGTCTCATATATGTGTTATATTTGCTTTATATGTTATATATGTCTCATACATGTGATATATATGTGTTATGTATGTTATGTATGTGTTATGTATGTCTCATATATGTGTTATATATGTGTTATATATGTGTTAAATATGTCTCATATATGTGTTATATATGTGTCATTTATGTGTAATATATGTTATATATTTTTTGTGTTATATATGTTATATATTTCTCATATATGTGTTATATACGTCATATATGTGTTATATATGTTATATATGTGTTGTGTTATACATGTGTTATATATGTGTTATATATGTGATATATATGTTATATATGTGTCATATGTGTTATATATGTGTTATGTATGTCTCATATATGTGTTATGTATGTGTTATGTATGTCTCATATTTGTGTCATATATGTGTCATATGTGTTATATATGTGTTATATATGTCTCATATATGTGTTATATTTGCTTATATATGTGTTATATATGTCTCATATATGTTAAATATGTTATATATGTCTCATACATGTGTTATATATGTGTTATGTATGTTATGTATGTGTTACGTATGTGTCATATATGTGTTATGTATGTGTTATATACGTGTTATATGTGTCATATATGTTTTACATATATTATATGTTTTGTGTTATATATGTGTTATATGTGTCATATATGTGTTACATATGTTATATATTTTCCGTTATATATGTGTTATATATGTGTTATATACGTGTTATATATGTGTTTTATATGTCTCATATGTGTTAAATATGTGTTATATATGTTTTATACCTGTTTAATATATGTTATATATGTGTTATATATGTGTTATATATGTCTAATATATGTGTTATATATGTGTCATTTATGTTTTATATATGTTATATATTTTTTGTGTTATATATGTTATATATGTCTCATGAATGTGTTATATACGTCATATATGTGTTATATATGTTATATATGTTTTGTGTTATACATGTGTCATATATGTGTTATATATGTGTTATATATGTTATATATGTGTTATATACGTCTCATATGTGTTATATATGTGTTATATATGTTATATATATGTTATATATGTGTTATATATGTGTTATATCTGTGTTATATCTGTTTAAAATGTGTTATATATGTGTTATATATGTCTCATATATGTGTTATATATGTGTTATATTTGTGTTATATATGTGTTATGTATGTTATATATGTCTCATATGTGTTATATATGTGTTATGTATGTCTCATATGTGTTATGTATGTGTTATGTATGTCTCATATATGTGTTATATAAGTGTTATATATGTCTCATATATGTGTTATATATGTGTTATATATGTGTTATATATGTCTCATATATGTGTTATATATGTGTCATTTATGTGTAATATATGTTATATATTTTTTGTGGTATATATGTTATATATGTCTCATATATGTGTTATATACGTCATATATGTGTTATATATGTTATATATGTTTTGTGTTATACATGTGTTATATATGTGTTATATATGTGTTATATATGTTATATATGTCTCATATGTGTTATATATGTGTTATGTATGTCTCATATATGTGTTATGTATGTGTTATGTATGTCTCATATATGTGTCATATATGTGTCATATGTGTTATATATGTGTTATATATGTCTCATATATGTGTTATATTTGCTTTATATATGTGTTATATATGTCTCATATATGTTATATATGTTATATATGTCTCATACATGTGTTATATATGTGTTATGTATGTTATGTATCTGTTACGTATGTGTCATATATGTGTTATATATGTGTTATATACGTGTTATATGTATCATATATGTGTTACATATATTATATGTTTTGTGTTATATATGTGTTATATGTGTCATATATGTGTTACATATGTTATATGTTTTGTGTTATATATTTGTTATATATGTGTTATATATGTCTCATATATGTGTTATATACGTGTTATATATGTGTATTATATGTCTCATATGTGTTAAATATGTGTTATATATGTTTTATACCTGTTTAATATATGTTATATATGTGTTATGTATGTCTCATATATGTGTTATATTTGTGTTATATATGTGTTATATATGTCTCATATATGTGTTATATATGTGTTATATATGTGTTATATCTGTGTTATATATGTGTTATATTTGTGTTATATATGTGTTATGTATGTTATATATGTCTCATATGTGTTATATATGTGTTATGTATGTCTCATATGTGTTATGTATGTGTTATGTATGTCTCATATATGTGTTATATAAGTGTTATATATGTCTCATATATGTGTTATATATGTGTTATATATGTGTTATATATGTCTCATATATGTGTTATATATGTGTCATTTATGTGTAATATATGTTATATATTTTTTGTGTTATATATGTTATATATGTCTCATATATGTGTTATATACGTCATATATGTGTTATATATGTTATATATGTTTTGTGTTATACATGTGTTATATATGTGTTATATATGTGTTATATATGTTATATATGTCTCATATGTGTTATATATGTGTTATGTATGTCTCATATATGTGTTATGTATGTGTTATGTATGTCTCATATATGTGTCATATATGTGTCATATGTGTTATATATGTGTTATATATGTCTCATATATGTGTTATATTTGCTTTATATATGTGTTATATATGTCTCATACATGTTATATATGTTATATATTTTTTGTGTTATATATGTTATATATGTCTCATATATGTGTTATATACGTCATATATGTGTTATATATGTTATATATGTTTTGTGTTATACATGTGTTATATATGTGTTAAATATGTGTTATATATGTTATATATGTCTCATATATGTGTTTTATATGTCTCATATGTGTTAAATATGTGTTATATATGTTTTATACCTGTTTAATATATGTTATATATGTGTTATGTATGTCTCATATATGTGTTATATATGTCTCATATATGTGTTATATATGTTATATGTTATATATGTCTCATACTTGGGATATATATGTGTTATGTATGTTATGTATGTGTTACGTATGTCTCATATATGTGTTATATATGTGTTATATATGTCTCATTTCTCATATGCGTCTCATATGTGTTATATATGTGTTATATATGTCTCATATATGTGTTATATATGTGTTATATATGTGTTATATATGTCTAATATATGTGTTACATATGTGTCATTTATGTGTTATATATGTTATATATTTTTTGTGTTATACATGTTATATATGTCTCATGAATGTGTTATATACGTCATATATGTGTTATATATGTTATATATGTTTTGTGTTATACATGTGTTATATATGTGTTATATATGTGTTATATATGTTATATATGTGTTATATACGTCTCATATGTGTTATATATGTGTTATATATGTTATATATATGTTATATATGTGTTATGTATGTTATATATGTCTCATATTTTTTATATATGTGTTATGTATGTCTCATATGTGTTATATATGTGTTATGTATGTCTCATATATGTGTTATGTATGTGTTATGTATGTCTCATATATGTGTCATATATGTGTCATATATGTTATATATGTGTTATATATGTCTCATATATGTGTTATATTTGCTTTATATATGTGTTATATATGTCTCATATATGTTATATATGTTATATATGTATCATACATGTGTTATATATGTATTATGTATGTTATGTATGTGTTACTTATGTCTCATTTATGTGTTATATATGTGTTATATATGTCTCATTTCTCATATTCGTCTCATATGTGTTATATATGTGTTATATATGTCTCATATATGTGTTATATATGTGTTATATTTGTGTTATATATGTCTAATATATGTGTTATATATGTGTCATTTATGTGTTATATATGTTATATATTTTTTGTGTTATATATGTTATATATGTCTCATGAATGTGTCATATACGTCATATATGTGTTATATATGTTATATATGTTTTGTGTTATACATGTGTTATATATGTGTTATATATGTGTTATATATGTTATATATGTGTTATATACGTCTCATTTGTGTTATATATGTGTTATATATGTTATATATGTCTCATATGTGTTATATATGTGTTTTGTATGTTATGTATGTGTTACGTATGTATCATATATGTGTTAGATATGTGTTATATACGTGTTATATGTGTCATATATGTGTTACATATATTATATGTTTTGTGTTATATATTTGTTATATACGTGTTATATGTGTCATATATGTGTTATATATGTGTTTTATATGTCTCATATGTGTTAAATATGTGTTATATATGTTTTATACCTGCGTAATATATGTTATATATGTGTTATGTATGTCTCATACATGTGTTATATTTGTGTTATATATGTGTTTTATATGTCTCATATATGTGTTATATATGTCTCATATATGTGTTATATATGTTATATGTTATATATGTCTCATACATGTGATATATATGTGTTATGTATGTTATGTATGTGTTACGTATGTCTCATATATGTGTTATATATGTGTTATATATGTCTCATGTCTCAAATGCGTCTCATATGTGTTATATATGTGTCATTTATGTGTAATATATGTTATATATTTTTAGTGTTAAACATGTGTTATATATGTGTTATATATGTGTTATATATGTTATATATGTGTTATATATGTTATATATATTTTGTGTTATATATGTTATATATGTCTCATATATGTGTTATATACATCATATATGTGTTATATATGTTATATATGTTTTGTGTTATACATGTGTTATATATTTGTGTTATATATGTGTTATATATGTGTTATGTATGTCTCATATATGTGTTAAGTATGTGTTATGTATGTCTCATATATGTTATATATGTTATATACGTCTCATACATGTGTTATATATGTGTTATGTATGTTATGTATGTGTTACGTATGTGTCATATATGGGTTATATATGTGTTATATAGGTGTTATATGTGTCATATATGTGTTACATATATTATATGTTTTTTGTTATATATGTGTTATATATGTGTTATATATGTCTCATATATGTGTTATATATGTCTCATATATGTGTTATATATGTTATATGTTATATATGTCTCATACATGTGATATATATGTGTTATGTATGTTATGTATGTGTTACGTATGTCTCATATATGTGTTATATATGTGTTATATATGTCTCATGTCTCAAATGCGTCTCATATGTGTTATATATGTGTCATTTATGTGTAATATATGTTATATATTTTTAGTGTTATACATGTGTTATATATGTGTTATATATGTGTTATATATGTTATATATGTGTTATATATGTTATATATATTTTGTGTTATATATGTTATATATGTCTCATATATGTGTTATATACATCATATATGTGTTATATATGTTATATATGTTTTGTGTTATACATGTGTTATATATTTGTGTTATATATGTGTTATATATGTGTTATGTATGTCTCATATATGTGTTAAGTATGTGTTATGTATGTCTCATATATGTTATATGTGTTATATATGTCTCATACATGTGTTATATATGTGTTATGTATGTTATGTATGTGTTACGTATGTGTCATATATGGGTTATATATGTGTTATATAGGTGTTATATGTGTCATATATGTGTTACATATATTATATGTTTTTTGTTATATATGTGTTATATATGTGTTATATATGTCTCATATATGTGTTATATACGTGTTATATATGTGTTTTATATGTCTCATATGTGTTAAATATATGTTATATATGTTTTATACCTGTTTAATATATGTTATATATGTGTTATGTATGTCTCATATATGTGTTATATTTGTGTTATATATGTGTTATATATGTCTCATATATGTGTTATATATGTCTCATATATGTGTTATATATGTGTTATGTATGTTATGTATGTGTTACGTATGTCTCATATATGTGTTATATATGTGTTATATATGTCTCATTTCTCATATGCGTCTCATATGTGTTATATATGTGTTATATATGTCTCATATATATGTTATATATGTGTTATATATGTGTTATATATGTCTAATATATGTGGTATATATGTGTCATTTATGTGTTATATATGTTATATATTTTTTCTGTTATACATGTTATATATGTCTCATGAATGTGTTATATACGTCATATATGTGTTATATATGTTATATATGTTTTGTGTTATACATGTGTTATATATGTGTTATATATGTGTTATATATGTTATATATGTGTTATATACGTCTCATATGTGTTATATATGTGTTATATATGTGTTATATTTGTATTATATATGTGTTATGTATGTTATATATTTCTCATATGTATTATATATGTGTTATGTATGTCTCATATGTGTTATGTATGTGTTATGTATGTCTCATATATGTGTTATATAAGTGTTATATATGTCTCATATATGTGTTATATATGTGTTATATATGTGTTATATATGTCTCATATATGTGTTATATATGTGTCATTTATGTGTAATATATGTTATATATTTTTTGTGTTATACATGTTATATATGTCTCATGAATGTGTTATATACGTCATATATGTGTTATATATGTTATATATGTTTTGTGTTATACATGTGTTATATATGTGTTTTATATGTGTTATATATGTTATATATGTCTCATATGTGTTATATATGTGTTATGTATGTCTCATATATGTGTTATGTATGTGTTATGTATGTCTCATATATGTGTCATATATGTGTCATATGTGTTATATATGTGTTATATATGTCTCATATATGTGTTATATATGTGTCATTTATGTGTAATATATGTTATATATTTTTTGTGTTATATATGTTATATATGTCTCATATATGTGTTATATACGTCATATATGTGTTATATATGTTATATATGTTTTGTGTTATACATGTGTTACATATGTGTTATATATGTGTTATATATGTTATATATGTCTCATATGTGTTATATATGTGTTATGTATGTCTCATATATGTGTTATGTATGTGTTATGTATGTCTCATATATGTGTCATATATCTGTCATATGTGTTATATATGTGTTATATATGTCTCATATATGTGTTATATTTGCTTTATATATGTGTTATATATGTCTCATATATGTTATATATGTTATATATGTCTCATACATGTGTTATATATGTGTTATGTATGTTATGTATGTGTTACGTATGTGTCATATATGTGTTATATATGTGTTATATAGGTGTTATATGTGTCATATATGTGTTATATATATTATATGTTTTGTGTTATATATGTGTTATATGTGTCATATATGTGTTACATATGTTATATGTTTTGTGTTATTTATGTGTTATATATGTGTTATATATGTCTCATATATGTGTTATATACGTGTTATATGTGTGTTTTATATGTCTCAATTGTGTTAAATAGGTGTTATATATGTTTTATACCTGTTTAATATATGTTATATATGTGTTATGTATGTCTCATATATGTGTTATATTTGTGTTATATATGTGTTATATATGTCTCATATATGTGTTATATATGTCTCATATATGTGTTATATATGTTATATGTTATATATATCTCATACATGTGATATATATGTGTTATGTATGTTATGTATGTGTTACGTATGTCTCATATATGTGTTATATATGTGTTATATATGTCTCATTTCTCATATGCGTCTCATATGTGTTATATGTGTGTTATATATGTCTCATATATGTGTTATATATGTGTCATTTATGTGTTATATATGTTATATATTTTTTGTGTTATATATGTTATATATGTCTCATATGTGTTATATATGTGTTATGTATGTCTCATATATGTGTTATGTATGTGTTATGTATGTCTCATATATGTGTCATATATGTGTCATATGTGTTATATATGTGTTATATATGTGTCATATATTTGTTATATTTGCTTTATATATGTGTTATATATGTCTCATATATGTGTTATATATGTGTCATTTATGTGTAATATATGTTATATATTTTTTGTGTTATATATGTTATATATGTCTCATATATGTGTTATATACGTCATATATGTGTTATATATGTTATATATGTTTTGTGTTATACATGTGTTATATATGTGTTATATATGTGTTATATATGTTATATATGTCTCATATGTGTTATATATGTGTTATGTATGTCTCATATATGTGTTATGTATGTGTTATGTATGTCTCATATATGTGTCATATATGTGTCATATGTGTTATATATGTGTTATATATGTGTCATATATGTGTTATATTTGCTTTATATATGTGTTATATATGTCTCATATATGTGTTATATATGTTATATATGTCTCATATATGTGTTATATACGTCATATATGTGTTATATATGTTATATATGTTTTGTGTTATACATGTGTTATATATGTGTTATATATGTGTTATATATGTTATATATGTCTCATATGTGTTATATATGTGTTATGTATGTCTCATATATGTGTTATGTATGTGTTATGTATGTCTCATATATGTGTTATATTTGCTTTATATATGTGTTATATATGTGTTTAAATATGTTATATGTGTTATATACGTCTCATATGTGTTATATATGTGTTATATATGTTATATATATGTTATATATGTGTTATATATGTGTTATATCTGTGTTATATCTTTTTAAAATGTGTTACATATGTGTTATATATGTCTCATATTTGTGTTATATATTTGTTATGTATGTTATATATGTCTCATATGTGTTATATATGTGTTATGTATGTCTCATATGTGTTATGTATATGTTATGTATGTCTCATATATGTGTCATATATATGTCATATGTATTATATATGTGTTATATATGTCTCATATATGTGTTATATTTGCTTTATATTTGTGTTATATATGTCTCATATATGTTATATATGTTATATGTTATATATGTCTCATATATGTGTTATATATGTCTTATATACTTGTTATATGTGTTATATATGTTTTATATGTGTTATGTATGTCTCATATATGTGTTATATATGTGTTATATATGTCTCATATATGTGTTATATATGTGTTATATATGTGTTATATATGTCTCATATATGTGTTATATATGTGTCATTTATGTGTAATATATGTTATATATTTTTTTGTGTTATATATGTTATATATGTCTCATATATGTGTTATATACGTCATATATGTGTTATATATGTTATATATGTTTTTTGTTATACATGTGTTATATATGTGTTATATATGTGTTATATATGTCTCATATGTGTTATATATGTGGTATGTATGTCTCATATATGTGTTATGTATGTGTTATGTATGTCTCATATATGTGTCATATATGTGTCATATGTGTTATATATGTGTTATATATGTCTCATATATGTGTTATATTTGCTTTATATATGTGTTATATATGTCTCATATATGTTATATATGTTATATGTTATATATGTCTCATACATGTGTTATATATGTGTTTTGTATGTTATGTTTGTGTTACGTATGTATCATATATGTGTTATATATGTGTTATATACGTGTTATATGTGTCATATATGTGTTACATATGTTATATGTTTTGTGTTATATATGTGTTTTATATGTGTTATATATGTCTGATATATGTGTTATATACGTGTTATATATGTGTTTTATATGTCTAATATATGTGTTATATATGTGTCATTTATGTGTTATATATGTTATATATTTTTTGTGTTATATATGTTATATATGTCTCATGAATGTGTTATATACGTCATATATGTGTTATATATGTTATATATGTTTTGTGTTATACATGTGTTATATATGTGTTATATATGTGTTATATATGTTATATATGTGTTATATACGTCTCATATCTGTTATATATGTGTTATATATGTGTTATATTTGTGTTATATATGTGTTATGTATGTTATATATGTCTCATATGTGTTATGTATGTCTCATATGTGTTGTGTATGTGTTATGTATGTCTCATATATGTGTTATATAAGTGTTATATATGTCTCATTTATGTGTTATATATGTGTTATATTTGTGTTATATATGTATTATGTATGTTATATATGTCTCATATGTGTTATATATGTGTTATGTATGTCTCATATGTGTTATGTATATGTTATGTATGTCTGATATATGTGTTATATAAGTGTTATATATGTCTCATATATGTGTTATATATGTGTTATATATGTGTTATATATGTCTCATATATGTGTTATATATGTGTCATTTATGTGTAATATATTTTATATATTTTTTGTGTTATATATGTTATATATGTCTCATGAATGTGTTATATACGTCATATATGTGTTATATATGTTATATATGTTTTGTGTTATACATGTGTTATATATGTGTTATATATGTGTTATATATGTTATATATGTGTTATATATGTGTTATATATATGTTATATATGTGTTAAATATGTCTCATATATGTGTTATATATGTGTCATTTATGTGTAATATATGTTATATATTTTTTGTGTTATATATGTTATATATGTCTCATATATGTGTTATATACGTCATATATGTGTTATATATGTTATATATGTTTTGTGTTATACATGTGTTATATATGTGTTATATATGTGTTATATATGTTATATATGTCTCATATGTGTTATATATGTGTTATGTATGTCTCATATATGTGTTATGTATGTGTTATGTATGTCTCATATATGTGTCATATATGTGTCATATGTGTTATATATGTGTTATATATGTCTCATATATGTGTTATATATGTGTCATTTATGTGTAATATATGTTATATATTTTTTGTGTTATATATGTTATATATGTCTCATATATGTGTTATATACATCATATATGTGTTATATATGTTATATATGTTTTGTGTTATACATGTGTTATATATGTGTTATATATGTGTTATATATGTTATATATGTCTCATTTGTGTTATATATGTGTTATGTATGTCTCATATATGTGTTATGTATGTGTTATGTATGTCTCATATATGTGTCATATATGTGTCATATGTGTTATATATGTGTTATATATGTCTCATATATGTGTTATATATGTGTCATTTATGTGTTATATATGTTATATATTTTTTGTGTTATATATGTTATATATGTCTCATATGTGTTATATATGTGTTATGTATGTCTCATATATGTGTTATGTATGTGTTATGTATGTCTCATATATGTGTCATATATGTGTCATATGTGTTATATATGTGTTATATATGTGTCATATATGTGTTATATTTGCTTTATATATGTGTTATATATGTCTCATATATGTGTTATATATGTGTCATTTATGTGTAATATATGTTATATATTTTTTGTGTTATATATGTTATATATGTCTCATATATGTGTTATATACGTCATATATGTGTTATATATGTTATATATGTTTTGTGTTATACATGTGTTATATATGTGTTATATATGTGTTATATATGTCTCATATGTGTTATATATGTGTTATGTATGTCTCATGTATGTGTTATGTATGTGTTATGTATGTCTCATATATGTGTCATATATGTGTCATATGTGTTATATATGTGTTATATATGTCTCATATATGTGTTATATTTGCTTTATATATGTGTTATATATGTCTCATATATGTGTTATATATGTGTCATTTATGTGTAATATATGTTATATATTTTTTTTGTTATATATGTTATATATGTCTCATATATGTGTTATATACGTCATATATGTGTTATATATGTTATATATGTTTTGTGTTATACATGTGTTATATATGTGTTATATATGTGTTATATATGTTATATATGTCTCATATGTGTTATATATGTGTTATGTATGTCTCATATATGTGTTATGTATGTGTTATGTATGTCTCATATATGTGTCATATATGTGTCATATGTGTTATATATGTGTTATATATGTGTCATATATGTGTCATATGTGTTATATATGTGTTATATATGTCTCATATATGTGTTATATATGTGTTATATATGTGTTATATATGTCTCATATGTGTTATATATGTGTTATGTATGTCTCATATATGTGTTATGTATGTGTTATGTATGTCTCATATATGTGTCATATATGTGTCATATGTGTTATATATGTGTTATATATGTCTCATATATGTGTTATATTTGCTTTATATATGTGTTATATATGTCTCATATATGTTATATATGTTATATGTTATATATGTCTCATACATGTGTTATATATGTGTTTTGTATGTTATGTTTGTGTTACGTATGTATCATATATGTGTTATATATGTGTTATATACGTGTTATATGTGTCATATATGTGTTACATATGTTATATGTTTTGTGTTATATATGTGTTTTATATGTGTTATATATGTCTGATATATGTGTTATATACGTGTTATATATGTGTTTTATATGTCTAATATATGTGTTATATATGTGTCATTTATGTGTAATATATGTTATATATTTTTTGTGTTATATATGTTATATATGTCTCATATATGTGTTATATACGTCATATATGTGTTATATATGTTATATATGTTTTGTGTTATACATGTGTTATATATGTGTTATATATGTGTTATATATGTTATATATGTCTCATATGTGTTATATATGTGTTATGTATGTCTCATATATGTGTTATGTATGTGTTATGTATGTCTCATATATGTGTCATATATGTGTCATATGTGTTATATATGTGTTATATATGTCTCATATATGTGTTATATTTGCTTTATATATGTGTTATATATGTCTCATATATGTTATATATGTTATATATGTCTCATACATGTGTTATATATGTGTTATGTATGTTATGTATGTGTTACGTATGTGTCATATATGTGTTATATATGTGTTATATAGGTGTTATATGTGTCATATATGTGTTACATATATTATATGTTTTGTGTTATATATTATGTGTTATATATGTGTTATATATGTCTCATATATGTGTTATATACGTGTTATATATGTGTTTTATATGTCTCATTTGTGTTAAATAGGTGTTATATATGTCTCATATATGTGTTATATATGTCTCATATATGTGTTATATATGTTATATGTTATATATATCTCATACATGTGATATATATGTGTTATGTATGTTATGTATGTGTTACGTATGTCTCATATATGTGTTATATATGTGTTATATATGTCTCATTTCTCATATGCGTCTCATATGTGTTATATATGTGTTATATATGTCTCATATATGTGTTATATATGTGTCATTTATGTGTTATATATGTTATATATTTTTTGTGTTATATATGTTATATATGTCTCATATGTGTTATATATGTGTTATGTATGTCTCATATATGTGTTATGTATGTGTTATGTATGTCTCATATATGTGTCATATATGTGTCATATGTGTTATATATGTGTTATATATGTGTCATATATGTGTTATATTTGCTTTATATATGTGTTATATATGTCTCATATATGTGTTATATATGTGTCATTTATGTGTAATATATGTTATATATTTTTTGTGTTATATATGTTATATATGTCTCATATATGTGTTATATACGTCATATATGTGTTATATATGTTATATATGTTTTGTGTTATACATGTGTTATATATGTGTTATATATGTGTTATATATGTTATATATGTCTCATATGTGTTATATATGTGTTATTTATGTCTCATATATGTGTTATGTATGTGTTATGTATGTCTCATATATGTGTCATATATGTGTCATATGTGTTATATATGTGTTATATATGTCTCATATATGTGTTATATTTGCTTTATATATGTGTTATATATGTCTCATATATGTTATATATGTTATATATGTCTCATACATGTGTTATATATGTGTTATGTATGTTATGTATGTGTTACGTATGTGTCATATATGTGTTATATATGTGTTATATAGGTGTTATATGTGTCATATATGTGTTACATATATTATATGTTTTGTGTTATATATGTGTTATATGTGTCATATATGTGTTACATATGTTATATGTTTTGTGTTATATATGTGTTATATATGTGTTATATATGTCTCATATGTGTTATATATGTGTTATATAAGTTATATATATGTTATATATGTGTTATATATGTGTTATATCTGTGTTATATCTGTTTAAAATGTGTTATATATGTGTTATATATGTCTCATATATGTGTTATATATGTGTTATATTTGTGTTATATATGTGTTATGTATGTTATATATGTCTCATATGTGTTATATATGTGTTATGTATGTCTCATATGTGTTATGTATGTGTTATGTATGTCTCATATATGTGTTATATAAGTGTTATATATGTCTCATATATCTGTTATATATATGTTATATATGTGTTAAATATGTCTCATATATGTGTTATATATGTGTCATTTATGTGTAATATATGTTATATATTTTTTGTGTTATATATGTCATATATGTCTCATATATGTGTTATATACGTCATATATGTGTTATATATGTTATATATGTTTTGTGTTATACATGTGTTATATATGTGTTATATATGTGTTATATATGTTATATATGTCTCATATGTGTTATATATGTGTTATGTATGTCTCATATATGTGTTATGTATGTGTTATGTATGTCTCATATATGTGTCATATATGTGTCATATGTGTTATATATGTGTTATATATGTCTCATATATGTGTTATATATGTGTCATTTATGTGTAATATATGTTATATATTTTTTGTGTTATATATGTTATATATGTCTCATATATGTGTTATATACATCATATATGTGTTATATATGTTATATATGTTTTGTGTTATACATGTGTTATATATGTGTTATATATGTGTTATATATGTTATATATGTCTCATATGTGTTATATATGTGTTATGTATGTCTCATATATGTGTTATGTATGTGTTATGTATGTCTCATATATGTGTCATATATGTGTCATATGTGTTATATATGTGTTATATATGTCTCATATATGTGTTATATTTGCTTTATATATGTGTTATATATGTCTCATATATGTTATATATGTTATATATGTCTCATACATGTGTTATATATGTGTTATGTATGTTATGTATGTGTTACGTATGTGTCATATATGTGTTATATATGTGTTATATAGGTGTTATATGTGTCATATATGTGTTACATATATTATATGTTTTGTGTTATATATGTGTTATATATGTCTCATATATGTGTTATATTTGCTTTATATATGTGTTATATATGTCTCATATATGTTATATATGTTATATATGTCTCATACATGTGTTATATATGTGTTATGTATGTTATGTATGTGTTACGTATGTGTCATATATGTGTTATATATGTGTTATATAGTTGTTATATGTGTCATATATGTGTTACATATATTATATGTTTTGTGTTATATATGTGTTATATGTGTCATATATGTGTTACATATGTTATATGTTTTGTGTTATATATGTGTTATATATGTGTTATATATGTCTCATATGTGTTATATATGTGTTATATAAGTTATATATATGTTATATATGTGTTATATATGTGTTATATCTGTGTTATATCTGTTTAAAATGTGTTATATATGTGTTATATATGTCTCATATATGTGTTATATATGTGTTATATTTGTGTTATATATGTGTTATGTATGTTATATATGTCTCATATGTGTTATATATGTGTTATGTATGTCTCATATGTGTTATGTATGTGTTATGTATGTCTCATATATGTGTTATATAAGTGTTATATATGTCTCATATATGTGTTATATATATGTTATATATGTGTTAAATATGTCTCATATATGTGTTATATATGTGTCATTTATGTGTAATATATGTTATATATTTTTTGTGTTATATATGTTATATATGTCTCATATATGTGTTATATACGTCATATATGTGTTATATATGTTATATATGTTTTGTGTTATACATGTGTTATATATGTGTTATATATGTGTTATATATGTTATATATGTCTCATATGTGTTATATATGTGTTATGTATGTCTCATATATGTGTTATGTATGTGTTATGTATGTCTCATATATGTGTCATATATGTGTCATATGTGTTATATATGTGTTATATATGTCTCATATATGTGTTATATATGTGTCATTTATGTGTAATATATGTTATATATTTTTTGTGTTATATATGTTATATATGTCTCATATATGTGTTATATACGTCATATATGTGTTATATATGTTATATATGTTTTGTGTTATACATGTGTTATATATGTGTTATATATGTGTTATATATGTTATATATGTCTCATATGTGTTATATATGTGTTATGTATGTCTCATATATGTGTTATGTATGTGTTATGTATGTCTCATATATGTGTCATATATGTGTCATATGTGTTATATATGTGTTATATATGTCTCATATATGTGTTATATTTGCTTTATATATGTGTTATATATGTCTCATATATGTTATATATGTTATATATGTCTCATACATGTGTTATATATGTGTTATGTATGTTATGTATGTGTTACGTATGTGTCATATATGTGTTATATATGTGTTATATAGGTGTTATATGTGTCATATATGTGTTACATATATTATATGTTTTGTGTTATATATGTGTTATATGTGTCATATATGTGTTACATATGTTATATGTTTTGTGTTATATATGTGTTATATATGTGTTATATATGTCTCATATATGTGTTATATACGTGTTATATGTGTGTTTTATATGTCTCATTTGTGTTAAATAGGTGTTATATATGTTTTATACCTGTTTAATATATGTTATATATGTGTTATGTATGTCTCATATATGTTTTATATTTGTGTTATATATGTGTTATATATGTCTCATATATGTGTTATATATGTCTCATATATGTGTTATATATGTTATATGTTATATATATCTCATACATGTGATATATATGTGTTATGTATGTTATGTATGTGTTACGTATGTCTCATATATGTGTTATATATGTGTTATATATGTCTCATTTCTCATATGCGTCTCATATGTGTTATATGTGTGTTATATATGTCTCATATATGTGTTATATATGTGTCATTTATGTGTTATATATGTTATATATTTTTTGTGTTATATATGTTATATATGTCTCATATGTGTTATATATGTGTTATGTATGTCTCATATATGTGTTATGTATGTGTTATGTATGTCTCATATATGTGTCATATATGTGTCATATGTGTTATATATGTGTTATATATGTGTCATATATGTGTTATATTTGCTTTATATATGTGTTATATATGTCTCATATATGTGTTATATATGTGTCATTTATGTGTAATATATGTTATATATTTTTTGTGTTATATATGTTATATATGTCTCATATATGTGTTATATACGTCATATATGTGTTATATATGTTATCTATGTTTTGTGTTATACATGTGTTATATATGTGTTATACATGTGTTATATATGTGTTATATATGTGTTATATATGTTATATATGTCTCATATGTGTTATATATGTGTTATGTATGTGTTATGTATGTCTCATATATGTGTCATATATGTGTCATATGTGTTATATATGTGTTATATATGTCTCATATATGTGTTATATTTGCTTTATATATGTGTTATATATGTCTCATATATGTTATATATGTTATATATGTCTCATACATGTGTTATATATGTGTTATGTATGTTATGTATGTGTTATGTATGTCTCATATATGTGTCATATATCTGTCATATGTGTTATATATGTGTTATATATGTCTCATATATGTGTTATATTTGCTTTATATATGTGTTATATATGTCTCATATATGTTATATATGTTATTTATGTCTCATACATGTGTTATATATGTGTTATGTATGTTATGTTAGTGTTACGTATGTGTCATATATGTGTTTTATATGTGTTATATACGTGTTATATGTGTCATATATGTGTTACATATATTATATGTTTCGTGTTATATATGTGTTATATGTGTCATATATGTGTTACATATGTTATATGTTTTGTGTTATATATGTGTTATATATGTGTTATATATGTTTTATACCTGTTTCATATATGTTATATATGTGTTATATATGTCTCATATATGTGTTATATTTGTGTTATATATATGTTATATATGTCTCATATATGTGTTATATATGTCTCATATATGTGTTATATATGTTATATGTTATATATGTCTCATATATGTGATATATATGTGTTATGTATGTTATGTATGTGTTACGTATGTCTCATATATGTGTTATATATGTGTTCTATATGTCTCATTTCTCATATGCGTCTCATATGTGTTATATATGTGTTATATATGTCTCATATATGTGTTATATATTTGTTATATATGTGTTATATATGTCTAATATATGTGTTATATATGTTATATATTTCTTGTGTTATACATGTTATATATGTCTCATGAATGTGTTATATACGTCATATATGTGTTATATATGTTATATATGTTTTGTGTTATACATGTGTTATATATGTGTTATATATGTGTTTAAATATGTTATATGTGTTATATACGTCTCAAATGTGTTATATATGTGTTATATATGTTATATATATGTTATATATGTGTTATATATGTGTTATATCTGTGTTATATCTTTTTAAAATGTGTTATATATGTGTTATATATGTCTCATATTTGTGTTATATATTTGTTATGTATGTTATATATGTCTCATATGTGTTATATATGTGTTATGTATGTCTCATATGTGTTATGTATATGTTATGTATGTCTCATATATGTGTCATATATGTGTCATATGTATTATATATGTGTTATATATGTCTCAAATATGTGTTATATTTGCTTTATATTTGTGTTATATATGTCTCATATATGTTATATATGTTATATGTTATATATGTCTCATATATGTGTTATATATGTCTTATATACTTGTTATATGTGTTATATATGTTTTATATGTGTTATGTATGTCTCATATATGTGTTATATATGTGTTATATATGTCTCATATATGTGTTATATATGTGTTATATATGTGTTATATATGTCTCATATATGTGTTATATATGTGTCATTTATGTGTAATATATGTTATATATTTTTTTGTGTTATATATGTTATATATGTCTCATATATGTGTTATATACGTCATATATGTGTTATATATGTTATATATGTTTTTTGTTATACATGTGTTATATATGTGTTATATATGTGTTATATATGTCTCATATTTGTTATATATGTGTTATGTATGTCTCATATATGTGTTATGTATGTGTTATGTATGTCTCATATATGTGTCATATATGTGTCATATGTGTTATATATGTGTTATATATGTCTCATATATGTGTTATATTTGCTTTATATATGTGTTATATATGTCTCATATATGTTATATATGTTATATGTTATATATGTCTCATACATGTGTTATATATGTGTTTTGTATGTTATGTTTGTGTTACGTATGTATCAGATATGTGTTATATATGTGTTATATACGTGTTATATGTGTCATATATGTGTTACATACTTTATATGTTTTGTGTTATATATGTGTTTTATATGTGTTATATATGTCTGATATATGTGTTATATACGTGTTATATATGTGTTTTATATGTCTAATATATGTGTTATATATGTGTCATTTATGTGTTATATATGTTATATATTTTTTGTGTTATATATGTTATATATGTCTCATGAATGTGTTATATACGTCATATATGTGTTATATATGTTATATATGTTTTGTGTTATACATGTGTTATATATGTGTTATATATGTGTTATATATGTTATATATGTGTTATATACGTCTCATATCTGTTATATATGTGTTATATATGTGTTATATTTGTGTTATATATGTGTTATGTATGTTATATATGTCTCATATGTGTTATATATGTGTTATATATGTCTCATATATGTGTTATATATGTGTCATTTATGTGTAATATATTTTATATATTTTTTGTGTTATATATGTTATATATGTCTCATGAATGTGTTATATACGTCATATATGTGTTATATATGTTATATATGTTTTGTGTTATACATGTGTTATATATGTGTTATATATGTGTTATGTATGTTATATATGTCTCATTTGTGTTATATATGTGTTATGTATGTCTCATATATGTGTTATGTATGTGTTATGTATGTCTCATATATGTGTCATATATGTGTCATATGTGTTATATATGTGTTATATATGTCTCATATATGTGTTATATATGTGTCATTTATGTGTTATATATGTTATATATTTTTTGTGTTATATATGTTATATATGTCTCATATGTGTTATATATGTGTTATGTATGTCTCATATATCTGTTATGTATGTGTTATGTATGTCTCATATATGTGTCATATATGTGTCATATGTGTTATATATGTGTTATATATGTGTCATATATGTGTTATATTTGCTTTATATATGTGTTATATATGTCTCATATATGTGTTATATATGTGTCATTTATGTGTAATATATGTTATATATTTTTTGTGTTATATATGTTATATATGTCTCATATATGTGTTATATACGTCATATATGTGTTATATATGTTATATATGTTTTGTGTTATACATGTGTTATATATGTGTTATATATGTGTTATATATGTCTCATATGTGTTATATATGTGTTATGTATGTCTCATGTATGTGTTATGTATGTGTTATGTATGTCTCATATATGTGTCATATATGTGTCATATGTGTTATATATGTGTTATATATGTCTCATATATGTGTTATATTTGCTTTATATATGTGTTATATATGTCTCATATATGTGTTATATATGTGTCATTTATGTGTAATATATGTTATATATTTTTTTTGTTATATATGTTATATATGTCTCATATATGTGTTATATACGTCATATATGTGTTATATATGTTATATATGTTTTGTGTTATACATGTGTTATATATGTGTTATATATGTGTTATATATGTTATATATGTCTCATATGTGTTATATATGTGTTATGTATGTCTCATATATGTGTTATGTATGTGTTATGTATGTCTCATATATGTGTCATATATGTGTCATATGTGTTATATATGTGTTATATATGTGTCATATATGTGTCATATGTGTTATATATGTGTTATATATGTCTCATATATGTGTTATATATGTGTTATATATGTGTTATATATGTCTCATATGTGTTATATATGTGTTATGTATGTCTCATATATGTGTTATGTATGTGTTATGTATGTCTCATATATGTGTCATATATGTGTCATATGTGTTATATATGTGTTATATATGTCTCATATATGTGTTATATTTGCTTTATATATGTGTTATATATGTCTCATATATGTTATATATGTTATATGTTATATATGTCTCATACATGTGTTATATATGTGTTTTGTATGTTATGTTTGTGTTACGTATGTATCATATATGTGTTATATATGTGTTATATACGTGTTATATGTGTCATATATGTGTTACATATGTTATATGTTTTGTGTTATATATGTGTTTTATATGTGTTATATATGTCTGATATATGTGTTATATACGTGTTATATATGTGTTTTATATGTCTAATATATGTGTTATATATGTGTCATTTATGTGTAATATATGTTATATATTTTTTGTGTTATATATGTTATATATGTCTGATATATGTGTTATATACGTCATATATGTGTTATATATGTTATATATGTTTTGTGTTATACATGTGTTATATATGTGTTATATATGTGTTATATATGTTATATATGTATCATATGTGTTATATAAGTGTTATGTATGTCTCATATATGTGTTATGTATGTGTTATGTATGTCTCATATATGTGTCATATATGTGTCATATGTGTTATATATGTGTTATATATGTCTCATATATGTGTTGTATATGTGTCATTTATGTGTAATATATGTTATATATTTTTTGTGTTATATATGTTATATATGTCTCATATATGTGTTATATACGTCATATATGTGTTATATATGTTATATATGTTTTGTGTTATACATGTGTTATATATGTGTTATATATGTGTTATATATGTTATATATGTCTCATATGTGTTATATATGTGTTATGTATGTCTCATATATGTGTTATGTATGTGTTAAGTATGTCTCATATATGTGTCATATATGTGTCATATGTGTTATATATGTGTTATATATGTCTCATATATGTGTTATATTTGCTTTATATATGTGTTATATATGTCTCATATATGTTAAATATGTTATATATGTCTCATACATGTGTTATATATGTGTTATGTATGTTATGTATGTGTTACGTATGTGTCATATATGTGTTATATATGTGTTATATAGGTGTTATATGTGTCATATATGTGTTACATATATTATATGTTTTGTGTTATATATGTGTTATATGTGTCATATATGTGTTACATATGTTATATGTTTTGTGTTATATATGTGTTATATATGTGTTATACATGTCTCATATATGTGTTATATACGTGTTATATATGTGTTTTATATGTCTCATTTGTGTTAAATAGGTGTTATATATGTTTTATACCTGTTTAATATATGTTTTATGTGTTATGTATGTCTCATATATGTGTTATATATGTGTTATATATGTCTCATATATGTGTTATATATGTGTCATTTATGTGTAATATATGTTATATATTTTTTTGTGTTATATATTTTATATATGTCTCATATATTTGTTATATACGTCATATATGTGTTATATATGTTATATATGTTTTTTGTTATACATGTGTTATATATGTGTTATATATGTGTTATATATGTCTCATATGTGTTATATATGTGTTATGTATGTCTCATATATGTGTTATGTATGTGTTATGTATGTCTCATATATGTGTCATATATGTGTCATATGTGTTATATATGTGTTATATATGTCTCATATATGTGTTATATTTGCTTTATATATGTGTTATATATGTCTCATATATGTTATATATGTTATATGTTATATATGTCTCATACATGTGTTATATATGTGTTTTGTATGTTATGTTTGTGTTACGTATGTATCATATATGTGTTATATATGTGTTATATACGTGTTATATGTGTCATATATGTGTTACATATGTTATATGTTTTGTGTTATATATGTGTTTTATATGTGTTATATATGTCTGATATATGTGTTATATACGTGTTATATATGTGTTTTATATGTCTAATATATGTGTTATATATGTGTCATTTATGTGTTATATATGTTATATATTTTTTGTGTTATATATGTTATATATGTCTCATGAATGTGTTATATACGTCATATATGTGTTATATATGTTATATATGTTTTGTGTTATACATGTGTTATATATGTGTTATATATGTGTTATATATGTTATATATGTGTTATATACGTCTCATATCTGTTATATATGTGTTATATATGTGTTATATTTGTGTTATATATGTGTTATGTATGTTATATATGTCTCATATGTGTTATGTATGTCTCATATGTGTTGTGTATGTGTTATGTATGTCTCATATATGTGTTATATAAGTGTTATATATGTCTCATTTATGTGTTATGTATGTGTTATATTTGTGTTATATATGTATTATGTAAGTTATATATGTCTCATATGTGTTATATGAGTGTTATGTATGTCTCATATGTGTTATGTATATGTTATGTATGTATCATATATGTGTTATATAAGTGTTATATATGTCTCATATATGTGTTATATATGTGTTATATATGTGTTATATATGTCTCATATATGTGTTATATATGTGTCATTTATGTGTAATATATTTTATATATTTTTTGTGTTATATATGTTATATATGTCATGAATGTGTTATATACGTCATATATGTGTTATATATGTTATATATGTTTTGTGTTATACATGTGTTATATATGTGTTATATATGTGTTATATATGTTATATATGTGTTATATATGTGTTATATATATGTTATATATGTGTTAAATATGTCTCATATATGTGTTATATATGTGTCATTTATGTGTAATATATGTTATATATTTTTTGTGTTATATATGTTATATATGTCTCATATATGTGTTATATACGTCATATATGTGTTATATATGTTATATATGTTTTGTGTTATACATGTGTTATATATGTGTTATATATGTGTTATATATGTTATATATGTCTCATATGTGTTATATATGTGTTATGTATGTCTCATATATGTGTTATGTATGTGTTATGTATGTCTCATATATGTGTCATATATGTGTCATATGTGTTATATATGTGTTATATATGTCTCATATATGTGTTATATATGTGTCATTTATGTGTAATATATGTTATATATTTTTTGTGTTATATATGTTATATATGTCTCATATATGTGTTATATACGTCATATATGTGTTATATATGTTATATATGTTTTGTGTTATACATGTGTTATATATGTGTTATATATGTGTTATATTTGCTTTATATATGTGTTATATATGTCTCATATATGTTATATATGTTATATATGTCTCATACATGTGTTATATATGTGTTATGTATGTTATGTATGTGTTACGTATGTGTCATATATGTGTTATATATGTGTTATATAGGTGTTATATGTGTCATATATGTGTTACATATATTATATGTTTTGTGTTATATATGTGTTATATGTGTCATATATGTGTTACATATGTTATATGTTTTGTGTTATATATGTGTTATATATGTGTTATATATGTCTCATATATGTGTTATATACGTGTTATATATGTGTTTTATATGTCTCATTTGTGTTAAATAGGTGTTATATATGTTTTATACCTGTTTAATATATGTTATATATGTGTTATGTATGTCTCATATATGTGTTATATTTGTGTTATATATGTGTTATATATGTCTCATATATGTGTTATATATGTCTCATATATGTGTTATATATGTTATATGTTATATATATCTCATACATGTGATATATATGTGTTATGTATGTTATGTATGTGTTACGTATGTCTCATATATGTGTTATATATGTGTTATATATGTCTCATTTCTCATATGCGTCTCATATGTGTTATATATGTGTTATATATGTCTCATATATGTGTTATATATGTGTCATTTATGTGTTATATATGTTATATATTTTTTGTGTTATATATGTTATATATGTCTCATATGTGTTATATATGTGTTATGTATGTCTCATATATGTGTTATGTATGTGTTATGTATGTCTCATATATGTGTCATATATGTGTCATATGTGTTATATATGTGTTATATATGTGTCATATATGTGTTATATTTGCTTTATATATGTGTTATATATGTCTCATATATGTGTTATATATGTGTCATTTATGTCTAATATATGTTATATATTTTTTGTGTTATATATGTTATATATGTCTCATATATGTATTATATACGTCATATATGTGTTATATATGTTATATATGTTTTGTGTTATACATGTGTTATATATGTGTTATATATGTGTTATATATGTTATATATGTCTCATATGTGTTATATATGTGTTATGTATGTCTCATATATGTGTTATGTATGTGTTATGTATGTCTCATATATGTGTCATATATGTGTCATATGTGTTATATATGTGTTATATATGTCTCATATATGTGTTATATTTGCTTTATATATGTGTTATATATGTCTCATATATGTGTTATATATGTGTCATTTATGTGTAATATATGTTATATATTTTTTGTGTTATATATGTTATATATGTCTCATATATGTGTTATATACGTCATATATGTGTTATATATGTTATATATGTTTTGTGTTATACATGTGTTATATATGTGTTATATATGTGTTATATATGTTATATATGTCTCATATGTGTTATATATGTGTTATGTATGTCTCATATATGTGTTATGTATGTGTTATGTATGTCTCATATATGTGTCATATATGTGTCATATGTGTTATATATGTGTTATATATGTCTCATATATGTGTTATATTTGCTTTATATATGTGTTATATATGTCTCATATATGTTATATATGTTATATATGTCTCATACATGTGTTATATATGTGTTATGTATGTTATGTATGTGTTATGTATGTCTCATATATGTGTCATATATGTGTCATATGTGTTATATATGTGTTATATATGTCTCATATATGTTATATATGTTATATATGTCTCATACATGTGTTATATATGTGTTATGTATGTTATGTTAGTGTTACGTATGTGTCATATATGTGTTTTATATGTGTTATATGTTTCGTGTTATATATGTGTTATATGTGTCATATATGTGTTACATATGTTATATGTTTTGTGTTAAATATGTGTTATATATGTGTTATATATGTTTTATACCTGTTTCATATATGTTATATATGTGTTATATATGTCTCATATATGTGTTATATTTGTGTTATATATATGTTATATATGTCTCATATATGTGTTATATATGTCTCATATATGTGTTATATATGTTATATGTTATATATGTCTCATATATGTGATATATATGTGTTATGTATGTTATGTATGTGTTACGTATGTCTCATATATGTGTTATATATGTGTTCTATATGTCTCATTTCTCATATGCGTCTCATATGTGTTATATATGTGTTATATATGTCTCATATATGTGTTATATATTTGTTATATATGTGTTATATATGTCTAATATATGTGTTATATATGTTATATATTTCTTGTGTTATACATGTTATATATGTCTCATGAATGTGTTATATACGTCATATATGTGTTATATATGTTATATATGTTTTGTGTTATACATGTGTTATATATGTGTTATAAATGTGTTATATATGTCTCATATGTGTTATATATGTGTTATGTATGTCTCATATATGTGTTATGTATGTGTTATGTATGTCTCATATATGTGTCATATATGTGTCATATGTGTTATATATGTGTTATATATGTCTCATATATGTGTTATATTTGCTTTATATATGTGTTATATATGTCTCATATATGTTATATATGTTATATGTTATATATGTCTCATACATGTGTTATATATGTGTTTTGTATGTTATGTTTGTGTTACGTATGTATCATATATGTGTTATATATGTGTTATATACGTGTTATATGTGTCATATATGTGTTACATATGTTATATGTTTTGTGTTATATATGTGTTTTATATGTGTTATATATGTCTGATATATGTGTTATATACGTGTTATATATGTGTTTTATATGTCTAATATATGTGTTATATATGTGTCATTTATGTGTTATATATGTTATATATTTTTTGTGTTATATATGTTATATATGTCTCATGAATGTGTTATATACGTCATATATGTGTTATATATGTTATATATGTTTTGTGTTATACATGTGTTATATATGTGTTATATATGTGTTATATATGTGTTATATGTGTTATATACGTCTCATATCTGTTATATATGTGTTATATATGTGTTATATTTGTGTTATATATGTGTTATGTATGTTATATATGTCTCATATGTGTTATGTATGTCTCATATGTGTTGTGTATGTGTTATGTATGTCTCATATATGTGTTATATAAGTGTTATATATGTCTCATTTATGTGTTATATATGTGTTATATTTGTGTTATATATGTATTATGTATGTTATATATGTCTCATATGTGTTATATATGTGTTATGTATGTCTCATATGTGTTATGTATATGTTATGTATGTCTCATATATGTGTTATATAAGTGTTATATATGTCTCATATATGTGTTATATATGTGTTATATATGTGTTATATATGTCTCATATATGTGTTATATATGTGTCATTTATGTGTAATATATTTTATATATTTTTTGTGTTATATATGTTATATATGTCTCTTGAATGTGTTATATACGTCATATATGTGTTATATATGTTATATATGTTTTGTGTTATACATGTGTTATATATGTGTTATATATGTGTTATATATGTTATATATGTGTTATATATGTGTTATATATGTGTCATTTATGTGTAATATATGTTATATATTTTTTGTGTTATATATGTTATATATGTCTCATATATGTGTTATATACGTCATCTATGTGTTATATATGTTATATATGTTTTGTGTTATACATGTGTTATATATGTGTTATATATGTGTTATATATGTTATATATGTCTCATATGTGTTATATATGTGTTATGTATGTCTCATATATGTGTTATATTTGCTTTATATATGTGTTATATATGTCTCATATATGTTATATATGTTATATGTTATATATGTCTCATACATGTGTTATATATGTGTTTTGTATGTTATGTATGTGTTACGTATATATCATATATGTGTTATATATGTGTTATATACGTGTTATATGTGTCATATATGTGTTACATATATTATATGTTTTGTGTTATATATGTGTTATATACGTGTTATATGTGTCATATATGTGTTATATATGTGTTTTATATGTCTCATATGTGTTAAATATGTGTTATATATGTTTTATACCTGTGTAATATATGTTATATATGTGTTATGTATGTCTCATACATGTGTTATATTTGTGTTATATATGTGTTATATATGTCTCATATATGTGTTATATATGTGTTATATATGTCTCATATATGTGTTATATATGTCTCATATATGTGTTATATATGTTATATATGTTTTGTGTTATACATGTTATATATTTGTGTTATATATGTGATATGTGTTATATATGTGTTATGTATGTCTCATATATGTGTTAAGTATGTGTTATGTATGTCTCATATATGTGTCATATATGTGTCATATGTGTTATATATGTGTTATATATGTCTCATATATGTGTTATATTTGCTTTATATATGTGTGATATATGTCTCATATATGTTATATATGTTATATATGTCTCATATATGTGTTATATATGTGTTATGTATGTCTCATATATGTGTTAAGTATGTGTTATGTATGTCTCATATATGTGTCATATATGTGTCATATGTGTTATATATGTGTTATATATGTCTCATATATGTGTTATATTTGCTTTATATATGTGATATATATATCTCATATATGTTATGTATGTGTTACGTATGTGTCATATATGTTTTATATATGTGTTATATACGTGTTATATGTGTCAAATATGTGTTATATATGTGTTATATACGTGTTATATGTGTCATATATGTGTTACATATATTATATGTTTTGTGTTATATATCTGTTATATGTGTCATATATGTGTTACATATGTTATATGTTTTGTGTTATATATGTGTTATATATGTGTTATATATGTCTCATATATGTGTTATATACGTGTTATATATGTGTTTTATATGTCTCATATGTGTTAAATATGTGTTATATATGTTTTATACTTGTTTAATATATGTTATATATGTGTTATGTATGTCTCATATATGTGTTATATTTGTGTTATATATGTGTTATATATGTCTTATATATGTGTTATATATGTCTCATATATGTGTTATATATGTCTCATATATGTGTTATATATGTGTTATATATGTCTCATATATATGTTATATATGTGTTATTTATGTGTTATATATGTGTTATATATGTTATATATGTGTTATATATGTTATATATGTTTTGTGTTATACATGCGTTATATATGTGTTATATATGTGTTATATATGTTATATATGTGTTATATATGTTATATATATGTTATATATGTGTTATATATGTGTTATATCTGTGTTATATCTGTGTTATATCTGTTTAAAATGTTTTATATATGTGTTATATATGTCTCATATATGTGTTATATATGTGTTATATTTGTGTTATATATGTGTTATGTATGTTATATATGTCTCATATGTGTTATATATGTGTTATGTATGTCTCATATGTGTTATGTATGTGTTATGTATGTCTCATATATGTGTTATATATGTGTTATATATGTCTCATATATGTGTTATATATGTGTTATATATGTGTTAAATATGTCTCATATATGTGTTATATATGTGTCATTTATGTGTAATATATGTTATATATGTTTTGTGTTATACATGTGTTATATATGTGTTATATATGTGTTATATATGTCTCATATGTGTTATATATGTGTTATGTATGTCTCATATATGTGTTATGTATGTGTTATATATGTGTTATATATGTCTCATATATGTGTTATATATGTGTCATTTATGTGTAATATATGTTATATATTTTTTGTGTTATATATGTTATATATGTCTCATATATGTGTTATATACGTCATATATGTCTTATATATGTTATATATGTTTTGTGTTATACATGTGTTATATATGTGTTATGTATGTCTCATATATGTGTTATATTTGCTTTATATATGTGTTATATATGTCTCATATATGTTATATATGTTATATGTTATATATGTCTCATACATGTGTTATATATGTGTTTTGTATGTTATGTATGTGTTACGTATATATCATATATGTGTTATATATGTGTTATATACGTGTTATATGTGTCATATATGTGTTACATATATTATATGTTTTGTGTTATATATGTGTTATATACGTGTTATATGTGTCATATATGTGTTATATATGTGTTTTATATGTCTCATATGTGTTAAATATGTGTTATATATGTTTTATACCTGTGTAATATATGTTATATATGTGTTATGTATGTCTCATACATGTGTTATATTTGTGTTATATATGTGTTATATATGTCTCATATATGTGTTATATATGTGTTATATATGTCTCATATATGTGTTATATATGTCTCATATATGTGTTATATATGTTATATATGTTTTGTGTTATACATGTTATATATTTGTGTTATATATGTGATATGTGTTATATATGTGTTATGTATGTCTCATATATGTGTTAAGTATGTGTTATGTATGTCTCATATATGTGTCATATATGTGTCATATGTGTTATATATGTGTTATATATGTCTCATATATGTGTTATATTTGCTTTATATATGTGTGATATATGTCTCATATATGTTATATATGTTATATATGTCTCATATATGTGTTATATATGTGTTATGTATGTCTCATATATGTGTTAAGTATGTGTTATGTATGTCTCATATATGTGTCATATATGTGTCATATGTGTTATATATGTGTTATATATGTCTCATATATGTGTTATATTTGCTTTATATATGTGATATATATATCTCATATATGTTATGTATGTGTTACGTATGTGTCATATATGTTTTATATATGTGTTATATACGTGTTATATGTGTCAAATATGTGTTATATATGTGTTATATACGTGTTATATGTGTCATATATGTGTTACATATATTATATGTTTTGTGTTATATATGTGTTATATGTGTCATATATGTGTTACATATGTTATATGTTTTGTGTTATATATGTGTTATATATGTGTTATATATGTCTCATATATGTGTTATATACGTGTTATATATGTGTTTTATATGTCTCATATGTGTTAAATATGTGTTATATATGTTTTATACTTGTTTAATATATGTTATATATGTGTTATGTATGTCTCATATATGTGTTATATTTGTGTTATATATGTGTTATATATGTCTTATATATGTGTTATATATGTCTCATATATGTGTTATATATGTCTCATATATGTGTTATATATGTGTTATATATGTCTCATATATATGTTATATATGTGTTATTTATGTGTTATATATGTGTTATATATGTTATATATGTGTTATATATGTTATATATGTTTTGTGTTATACATGCGTTATATATGTGTTATATATGTGTTATATATGTTATATATGTGTTATATATGTTATATATATGTTATATATGTGTTATATATGTGTTATATCTGTGTTATATCTGTTTAAAATGTTTTATATATGTGTTATATATGTCTCATATATGTGTTATATATGTGTTATATTTGTGTTATATATGTGTTATGTATGTTATATATGTCTCATATGTGTTATATATGTGTTATGTATGTCTCATATGTGTTATGTATGTGTTATGTATGTCTCATATATGTGTTATATATGTGTTATATATGTCTCATATATGTGTTATATATGTGTTATATATGTGTTAAATATGTCTCATATATGTGTTATATATGTGTCATTTATGTGTAATATATGTTATATATGTTTTGTGTTATACATGTGTTATATATGTGTTATATATGTGTTATATATGTCTCATATGTGTTATATATGTGTTATGTATGTCTCATATATGTGTTATGTATGTGTTATATATGTGTTATATATGTCTCATATATGTGTTATATATGTGTCATTTATGTGTAATATATGTTATATATTTTTTGTGTTATATATGTTATATATGTCTCATATATGTGTTATATACGTCATATATGTCTTATATATGTTATATATGTTTTGTGTTATACATGTGTTATATATGTGTTATGTATGTCTCATATATGTGTTATGTATGTGTTATTTATGTCTCATATATGTGTCATATATGTGTCATATGTGTTATATATGTGTTATATATGTCTCATATATGTGTTATATTTGCTTTATATATGTGTTATATATGTCTCATATATGTTATATATGTGTTTTGTATGTTATGTATGTGTTACGTATGTATCATATATGTGTTATATATGTGTTATATACGTGTTATATGTGTCATATATTTGTTACATATATTATATGTTTTGTGTTATATATGTGTTATATACGTGTTATATGTGTCATATATGTGTTACATATGTTATATGTTTTGTGTTATATATGTGTTTTATATGTGTTATATATGTCTGATATATGTGTTATATACGTGTTATATATGTGTTTTATATGTCTAATATATGTGTTATATATGTGTCATTTATGTGTTATATATGTTATATATTTTTTGTGTTATATATGTTATATATGTCTCATGAATGTGTTATATACGTCATATATGTGTTATATATGTTAAATATGTTTTGTGTTATACATTTGTGTTATATATGTGTTATATATGTGTTATATATGTTATATATGTGTTATATACGTCTCATATCTGTTATATATGTGTTATATATGTGTTATATTTGTGTTATATATGTGTTATGTATGTTATATATGTCTCATATGTGTTATATATGTGTTATGTATGTCTCATATGTGTTATGTATGTGTTATGTATGTCTCATATATGTGTTATATAAGTGTTATATATGTCTCATTTATGTGTTATATATGTGTTATATTTGTGTTATATATGTATTATGTATGTTATATATGTCTCATATGTGTTTTATATGTGTTATTTATGTCTCATATGTGTTATGTATGTGTTATGTATGTCTCATATATGTGTTATATAAGTGTTATATATGTCTCATATATGTGTTATATATGTGTTATATATGTGTTATATATGTGTTATATACGTCAAAAATGTGTTATATATTTTATATATGTTTTGTGTTATACATGTGTTATAGATGTGTTATATATGTGTTATATATGTTATATATGTGTTATATACGTCTCATATCTGTTTTATATGTGTTATATATGTGTTATATTTGTGTTATATATGTGTTATGTATGTTATATATGTCTCATATGTGTTATATATGTGTTATGTATGTCTCATATGTGTTATGTATGTGTTATGTATGTCTCATATATGTGTTATATAAGTGTTATATATGTCTCATTTATGTGTTATATATGTGTTATATTTGTGTTATATATGTATTATGTATGTTATATATGTCTCATATGTGTTTTATATGTGTTATGTATGTCTCATATGTGTTATGTATGTGTTATGTATGTCTCATATATGTGTTATATAAGTGTTATATATGTCTCATATATGTGTTATATATGTGTTATATATGTGTTATATATGTCTCATATATGTGTTATATGTGTCATTTATGTGTAATATATTTTATATATTTTTTGTGTTATATATGTTATATATGTCTCATGAATGTGTTATATACGTCAAAAATGTGTTATATATGTTATATATGTTTTGTGTTATACATGTGTTATATATGTGTTATATATGTGTTATATATGTTATATATGTGTTATATATGTTATATATATGTTATATATGTGTTATATATGTGTTATATCTGTGTTATATCTGTTTAAAATGTGTTATATATGTGTTATATATGTCTCATATATGTGTTATATATGTGTTATATTTGTGTTATATATGTGTTATGTATGTTATATATGTCTCATATGTGTTATATATGTGTTATGTATGTCTCATATGTGTTATGTATGTGTTATGTATGTCTCATATATGTGTTATATATGTGTTATATATGTCTCATATATGTGTTATATATGTGTTATATATGTGTTAAATATGTCTCATATATGTGTTATATATGTGTCATTTATGTGTAATATATGTTATATATTTTTTGTGTTATATATGTTATATATGTCTCATATATGTGTTATATACGTCATATATGTGTTATATATGTTATATATGTTTTGTGTTATACATGTGTTATATATGTGTTATATAAGTGTTATATATGTCTCATATGTGTTATATATGTGTTATGTATGTCTCATATATGTGTTATGTATGTGTTATGTATGTCTCATATATGTGTCATATATGTGTCATATGTGTTATATATGTGTTATATATGTCTCATATATGTGTTATATTTGCTTTATATATGTGTTATATATGTCTCATATATGTTATATATGTTATATGTTATATATGTCTCATACATGTGTTATATATGTGTTATGTATGTTATGTATGTGTTACGTATGTGTCATAAATGTGTTATATATGTGTTATATACGTGTTATATGTGTCATATATGTGTTACATATGTTATATGTTTTGTGTTATGTATGTGTTATATATGTGTTATATATGTCTCATATATGTGTTATATATGTGTTATATATGTCTAATATATGTGTTGTATATGTGTCATTTATGTGTTATATATGTTATATATTTTTTGTGTTATACATGTTATATATGTCTCATGAATGTGTTATATACGTCATATATGTGTTATATATGTTATATATCTTTTGTGTTATACATGTGTTATATATGTGTTATATATGTGTTATATATGTTATATATGTGTTATATACATCTCATATGTGTTATATATGTGTTATATATGTTATATATATGTTATATATGTGTTATATATGTGTTATATCTGTGTTATATCTGTTTAAAATGTGTTATATATGTGTTATATATGTCTCATATTTGTGTTATATATGTGTTATGTATGTTATATATGTCTCATATGTGTTATATATGTGTTATGTATGTCTCATATATGTGTCATATATGTGTCATATGTATTATATATGTGTTATATATGTCTCATATATGTGTTATATTTGCTTTATATTTGTGTTATATATGTCTCAGATATGTTATATATGTTATATATGTCTCATATATGTGTTATATATGTGTTATATACGTGTAATATGTGTTATATATGTTTTATATGTGTTATGTATGTCTCATATATGTGTTTTATATGTGTTATATATGTCTCATATATGTGTTATATATGTGTTATATATGTGTTATATATGTCTCATATATGTGTTATATATGTGTCATTTATGTGTAATATATGTTATATATTTTTTGTGTTATATATGTTATATATGTCTCATATATGTGTTATATACGTCATATATGTGTTATATATGTGATATATGTTTTGTGTTATACATGTGTTATATATGTGTTATATATGTGTTATATATGTCTCATATGTGTTATATATGTGTTATGTATGTCTCATATATGTGTTATGTATGTGTTATGTATGTCTCATATATGTGTCATATATGTGTCATATGTGTTATATATGTGTTATATATGTCTCATATATGTGTTATATATGTGTTTTGTATGTTATGTATGTGTTACGTATATATCATATATGTGTTATATATGTGTTATATACGTGTTATATGTGTCATATATGTGTTACATATATTATATGTTTTGTGTTATATATGTGTTATATACGTGTTATATGTGTCACATATGTGTTATATATGTGTTTTATATGTCTCATATGTGTTAAATATGTGTTATATATGTTTTATACCTGTGTAATATATGTTATATATGTGTTATGTATGTCTCATACATGTGTTATATTTGTGTTATATATGTGTTATATATGTCTCATATATGTGTTATATATGTGTTATATATGTCTCATATATGTGTTATATATGTCTCATATATGTGTTATATATGTTATATGTTATATATGTCTCATACATGTGATATATATGTGTTATGTATGTTATGTATGTGTTACGTATGTCTCATATTTGTGTTATATATGTGTTATGTATGTTATATATGTCTCATATGTGTTATATATGTGTTATGTATGTCTCATATATGTGTCATATATGTGTCATATGTATTATATATGTGTTATATATGTCTCATATATGTGTTATATTTGCTTTATATTTGTGTTATATATGTCTCATATATGTTATATATGTTATATATGTCTCATATATGTGTTATATATGTGTTATATACGTGTAATATGTGTTATATATGTTTTATATGTGTTATGTATGTCTCATATATGTGTTATATATGTGTTATATATGTCTCATATATGTGTTATATATGTGTTATATATGTGTTATATATGTCTCATATATGTGTTATATATGTGTCATTTATGTGTAATATATGTTATATATTTTTTGTGTTATATATGTTATATATGTCTCATATATGTGTTATATACGTCATATATGTGTTATATATGTGATATATGTTTTGTGTTATACATGTGTTATATATGTGTTATATATGTGTTATATATGTCTCATATGTGTTATATATGTGTTATGTATGTCTCATATATGTGTTATATACGTCATATATGTGTTATATATGTTATATATGTTTTGTGTTATACATGTGTTATATATGTGTTATATAAGTGTTATATATGTCTCATATGTGTTATATATGTGTTATGTATGTCTCATATATGTGTTATGTATGTGTTATGTATGTCTCATATATGTGTCATATATGTGTCATATGTGTTATATATGTGTTATATATGTCTCATATATGTGTTATATTTGCTTTATATATGTGTTATATATGTCTCATATATGTTATATATGTTATATGTTATATATGTCTCATACATGTGTTATATATGTGTTATGTATGTTATGTATGTGTTACGTATGTGTCATAAATGTGTTATATATGTGTTATATACGTGTTATATGTGTCATATATGTGTTACATATGTTATATGTTTTGTGTTATGTATTTGTTATATATGTGTTATATATGTCTCATATATGTGTTATATATGTGTTATATATGTCTAATATATGTGTTGTATATGTGTCATTTATGTGTTATATATGTTATATATTTTTTGTGTTATACATGTTATATATGTCTCATGAATGTGTTATATACGTCATATATGTGTTATATATGTTATATATCTTTTGTGTTATACATGTGTTATATATGTGTTATATATGTGTTATATATGTTATATATGTGTTATATACATCTCATATGTGTTATATATGTGTTATATATGTTATATATATGTTATATATGTGTTATATATGTGTTATATCTGTGTTATATCTGTTTAAAATGTGTTATATATGTGTTATATATGTCTCATATTTGTGTTATATATGTGTTATGTATGTTATATATGTCTCATATGTGTTATATATGTGTTATGTATGTCTCATATATGTGTCATATATGTGTCATATGTATTATATATGTGTTATATATGTCTCATATATGTGTTATATTTGCTTTATATTTGTGTTATATATGTCTCATATATGTTATATATGTTATATATGTCTCATATATGTGTTATATATGTGTTATATACGTGTAATATGTGTTATATATGTTTTATATGTGTTATGTATGTCTCATATATGTGTTATATATGTGTTATATATGTCTCATATATGTGTTATATATGTGTTATATATGTGTTATATATGTCTCATATATGTGTTATATATGTGTCATTTATGTGTAATATATGTTATATATTTTTTGTGTTATATATGTTATATATGTCTCATATATGTGTTATATACGTCATATATGTGTTATACATGTGTTATATATGTGTTATATATGTGTTATATATGTCTCATATGTGTTATATATGTGTTATGTATGTCTCATATATGTGTTATGTATGTGTTATGTATGTCTCATATATGTGTCATATATGTGTCATATGTGTTATATATGTGTTATATATGTCTCATATATGTGTTATATTTGCTTTATATATGTGTTATATATGTCTCATATATGTTATATATGTTATATGTTATATATGTCTCATACATGTGTTATATATGTGTTTTGTATGTTATGTATGTGTTACGTATATATCATATATGTGTTATATATGTGTTATATACGTGTTATATGTGTCATATATGTGTTACATATATTATATGTTTTGTGTTATATATGTGTTATATACGTGTTATATGTGTCATATATGTGTTATATATGTGTTTTATATGTCTCATATGTGTTAAATATGTGTTATATATGTTTTATACCTGTGTAATATATGTTATATATGTGTTATGTATGTCTCATACATGTGTTATATTTGTGTTATATATGTGTTATATATGTCTCATATATGTGTTATATATGTGTTATATATGTCTCATATATGTGTTATATATGTCTCATATATGTGTTATATATGTTATATGTTATATATGTCTCATACATGTGATATATATGTGTTATGTATGTTATGTATGTGTTACGTATGTCTCATATTTGTGTTATATATGTGTTATGTATGTTATATATGTCTCATATGTGTTATATATGTGTTATGTATGTCTCATATATGTGTCATATATGTGTCATATGTATTATATATGTGTTATATATGTCTCATATATGTGTTATATTTGCTTTATATTTGTGTTATATATGTCTCATATATGTTATATATGTTATATATGTCTCATATATGTGTTATATATGTGTTATATACGTGTAATATGTGTTATATATGTTTTATATGTGTTATGTATGTCTCATATATGTGTTATATATGTGTTATATATGTCTCATATATGTGTTATATATGTGTTATATATGTGTTATATATGTCTCATATATGTGTTATATATGTGTCATTTATGTGTAATATATGTTATATATTTTTTGTGTTATATATGTTATATATGTCTCATATATGTGTTATATACGTCATATATGTGTTATATATGTGATATATGTTTTGTGTTATACATGTGTTATATATGTGTTATATATGTGTTATATATGTCTCATATGTGTTATATATGTGTTATGAATGTCTCATATATGTGTTATATACGTCATATATGTGTTATATATGTTATATATGTTTTGTGTTATACATGTGTTATATATGTGTTATATAAGTGTTATATATGTCTCATATGTGTTATATATGTGTTATGTATGTCTCATATATGTGTTATGTATGTGTTATGTATGTCTCATATATGTGTCATATATGTGTCATATGTGTTATATATGTGTTATATATGTCTCATATATGTGTTATATTTGCTTTATATATGTGTTATATATGTCTCATATATGTTATATATGTTATATGTTATATATGTCTCATACATGTGTTATATATGTGTTATGTATGTTATGTATGTGTTACGTATGTGTCATAAATGTGTTATATATGTGTTATATACGTGTTATATGTGTCATATATGTGTTACATATGTTATATGTTTTGTGTTATGTATGTGTTATATATGTGTTATATATGTCTCATATATGTGTTATATATGTGTTATATATGTCTAATATATGTGTTGTATATGTGTCATTTATGTGTTATATATGTTATATATTTTTTGTGTTATACATGTTATATATGTCTCATGAATGTGTTATATACGTCATATATGTGTTATATATGTTATATATCTTTTGTGTTATACATGTGTTATATATGTGTTATATATGTGTTATATATGTTATATATGTGTTATATACATCTTATATGTGTTATATATGTGTTATATATGTTATATATATGTTATATATGTGTTATATATGTGTTATATCTGTGTTATATCTGTTTAAAATGTGTTATATATGTGTTATATATGTCTCATATTTGTGTTATATATGTGTTATGTATGTTATATATGTCTCATATGTGTTATATATGTGTTATGTATGTCTCATATATGTGTCATATATGTGTCATATGTATTATATATGTGTTATATATGTCTCATATATGTGTTATATTTGCTTTATATTTGTGTTATATATGTCTCATATATGTTATATATGTTATATATGTCTCATATATGTGTTATATATGTGTTATATACGTGTAATATGTGTTATATATGTTTTATATGTGTTATGTATGTCTCATATATGTGTTATATATGTGTTATATATGTCTCATATATGTGTTATATATGTGTTATATATGTGTTATATATGTCTCATATATGTGTTATATATGTGTCATTTATGTGTAATATATGTTATATATTTTTTGTGTTATATATGTTATATATGTCTCATATATGTGTTATATACGTCATATATGTGTTATATATGTGATATATGTTTTGTGTTATACATGTGTTATATATGTGTTATATATGTGTTATATATGTCTCATATGTGTTATATATGTGTTATGTATGTCTCATATATGTGTTATGTATGTGTTATGTATGTCTCATATATGTGTCATATATGTGTCATATGTGTTATATATGTGTTATATATGTCTCATATATGTGTTATATTTGCTTTATATATGTGTTATATATGTCTCATATATGTTATATATGTTATATGTTATATATGTCTCATACATGTGTTATATATGTGTTTTGTATGTTATGTATGTGTTACGTATATATCATATATGTGTTATATATGTGTTATATACGTGTTATATGTGTCATATATGTGTTACATATATTATATGTTTTGTGTTATATATGTGTTATATACGTGTTATATGTGTCATATATGTGTTATATATGTGTTTTATATGTCTCATATGTGTTAAATATGTGTTATATATGTTTTATACCAGTGTAATATATGTTATATATGTGTTATGTATGTCTCATACATGTGTTATATTTGTGTTATATATGTGTTATATATGTCTCATATATGTGTTATATATGTGTTATATATGTCTCATATATGTGTTATATATGTCTCATATATGTGTTATATATGTTATATGTTATATATGTCTCATACATGTGATATATATGTGTTATGTATGTTATGTATGTGTTACGTATGTCTCATATTTGTGTTATATATGTGTTATGTATGTTATATATGTCTCATATGTGTTATATATGTGTTATGTATGTCTCATATATGTGTCATATATGTGTCATATGTATTATATATGTGTTATATATGTCTCATATATGTGTTATATTTGCTTTATATTTGTGTTATATATGTCTCATATATGTTATATATGTTATATATGTCTCATATATGTGTTATATATGTGTTATATACGTGTAATATGTGTTATATATGTTTTATATGTGTTATGTATGTCTCATATATGTGTTATATATGTGTTATATATGTCTCATATATGTGTTATATATGTGTTATATATGTGTTATATATGTCTCATATATGTGTTATATATGTGTCATTTATGTGTAATATATGTTATATATTTTTTGTGTTATATATGTTATATATGTCTCATATATGTGTTATATACGTCATATATGTGTTATATATGTGATATATGTTTTGTGTTATACATGTGTTATATATGTGTTATATATGTGTTATATATGTCTCATATGTGTTATATATGTGTTATGTATGTCTCATATATGTGTTATGTATGTGTTATGTATGTCTCATATATGTGTCATATATGTGTCATATGTGTTATATATGTGTTATATATGTCTCATATATGTGTTATATTTGCTTTATATATGTGTTATATATGTCTCATATATGTTATATATGTTATATGTTATATATGTCTCATACATGTGTTATATATGTGTTTTGTATGTTATGTATGTGTTACGTATATATCATATATGTGTTATATATGTGTTATATACGTGTTATATGTGTCATATATGTGTTACATATATAATATGTTTTGTGTTATATATGTGTTATATACGTGTTATATGTGTCATATATGTGTTATATATGTGTTTTATATGTCTCATATGTGTTAAATATGTGTTATATATGTTTTATACCTGTGTAATATATGTTATATATGTGTTATGTATGTCTCATACATGTGTTATATTTGTGTTATATATGTGTTATATATGTCTCATATATGTGTTATATATGTGTTATATATGTCTCATATATGTGTTATATATGTCTCATATATGTGTTATATATGTTATATGTTATATATGTCTCATACATGTGATATATATGTGTTATGTATGTTATGTATGTGTTACGTATGTCTCATATATGTGTTATATATGTGTTATATATGTCTCATGTCTCATATGCGTCTCATATGTGTTATATATGTGTCATTTATGTGTAATATATGTTATATATTTTTTGTGTTATACATGTGTTATATATGTGTTATATATCTGTTATATATGTTATATATGTCTCATATATGTGTTATATACATCATATATGTGTTATATATGTTATATATGTTTTGTATTATACATGTGTTATATATTTGTGTTATATATGTGATATGTGTTATATATGTGTTATGTATGTCTCATATGTGTTATGTATGTGTTATGTATGTCTCATATATGTGTTATATAAGTGTTATATATGTCTCATTTATGTGTTATATATGTGTTATATTTGTGTTATATATGTATTATGTATGTTATATATGTCTCATATGTGTTATATATGTGTTATGTATGTCTCATATGTGTTATGTTTATGTTATGTATGTCTCATATATGTGTTATATAAGTGTCATTTATGTGTAATATATTTTATATATTTTTTGTGTTATATATGTTATATATGTCTCATGAATGTGTTATATACGTCATATATGTGTTATATATGTTATATATGTTTTGTGTTATACATGTGTTATATATGTGTTATATATGTGTTATATATGTTATATATGTGTTATATATGTTATATATATGTTATATATGTGTTATATATGTGTTATATATGTCTCATATGTGTTATATATGTGTTATGTATGTCTCATATATGTGTTATGTATGTGTTATGTATGTCTCATATATGTGTCATATATGTGTCATATGTGTTATATATGTGTTATATATGTCTCATATATGTGTTATATTTGCTTTATATATGTGTTATATATGTCTCATATATGTTATATATGTTATATGTTATATATGTCTCATACATGTGTTATATATGTGTTTTGTATGTTATGTATGTGTTACGTATATATCATATATGTGTTATATATGTGTTATATACGTGTTATATGTGTCATATATGTGTTACATATATTATATGTTTTGTGTTATATATGTGTTATATACGTGTTATATGTGTCATATATGTGTTATATATGTGTTTTATATGTCTCATATGTGTTAAATATGTGTTATATATGTTTTATACCTGTGTAATATATGTTATATATGTGTTATGTATGTCTCATACATGTGTTATATTTGTGTTATATATGTGTTATATATGTCTCATATATGTGTTATATATGTGTTATATATGTCTCATATATGTGTTATATATGTCTCATATATGTGTTATATATGTTATATGTTATATATGTCTCATACATGTGATATATATGTGTTATGTATGTTATGTATGTGTTACGTATGTCTCATATTTGTGTTATATATGTGTTATGTATGTTATATATGTCTCATATGTGTTATATATGTGTTATGTATGTCTCATATATGTGTCATATATGTGTCATATGTATTATATATGTGTTATATATGTCTCATATATGTGTTATATTTGCTTTATATTTGTGTTATATATGTCTCATATATGTTATATATGTTATATATGTCTCATATATGTGTTATATATGTGTTATATACGTGTAATATGTGTTATATATGTTTTATATGTGTTATGTATGTCTCATATATGTGTTATATATGTGTTATATATGTCTGATATATGTGTTATATATGTGTTATATATGTGTTATATATGTCTCATATATGTGTTATATATGTGTCATTTATGTGTAATATATGTTATATATTTTTTGTGTTATATATGTTATATATGTCTCATATATGTGTTATATACGTCATATATGTGTTATATATGTGATATATGTTTTGTGTTATACATGTGTTATATATGTGTTATATATGTGTTATATATGTCTCATATGTGTTATATATGTGTTATGTATGTCTCATATATGTGTTATGTATGTGTTATGTATGTCTCATATATGTGTCATATATGTGTCATATGTGTTATATATGTGTTATATATGTCTCATATATGTGTTATATTTGCTTTATATATGTGTTATATATGTCTCATATATGTTATATATGTTATATGTTATATATGTCTCATACATGTGTTATATATGTGTTTTGTATGTTATGTATGTGTTACGTATATATCATATATGTGTTATATATGTGTTATATACGTGTTATATGTGTCATATATGTGTTACATATATTATATGTTTTGTGTTATATATGTGTTATATACGTGTTATATGTGTCATATATGTGTTATATATGTGTTTTATATGTCTCATATGTGTTAAATATGTGTTATATATGTTTTATACCTGTGTAATATATGTTATATATGTGTTATGTATGTCTCATACATGTGTTATATTTGTGTTATATATGTGTTATATATGTCTCATATATGTGTTATATATGTGTTATATATGTCTCATATATGTGTTATATATGTCTCATATATGTGTTATATATGTTATATGTTATATATGTCTCATACATGTGATATATATGTGTTATGTATGTTATGTATGTGTTACGTATGTCTCATATATGTGTTATATATGTGTTATATATGTGTCATGTCTCATATGCGTCTCATATGTGTTATATATGTGTCATTTATGTGTAATATATGTTATATATTTTTTGTGTTATACATGTGTTATATATGTGTTATATATGTGTTATATATGTTATACATGTCTCATATATGTGTTATATACATCATATATGTGTTATATATGTTATATATGTTTTGTATTATACATGTGTTATATATTTGTGTTATATATGTGATATGTGTTATATATGTGTTATGTATGTCTCATATGTGTTATGTATGTGTTATGTATGTCTCATATATGTGTTATATAAGTGTTATATATGTCTCATTTATGTGTTATATATGTGTTATATTTGTGTTATATATGTATTATGTATGTTATATATGTCTCATGTGTGTTATATATGTGTTATGTATGTCTCATATGTGTTATGTATGTGTTATGTATGTCTCATATATGTGTTATATATGTGTTATATATGTCTCATATATGTGTTATATATGTGTTATATATGTGTTAAATATGTCTCATATATGTGTTTTATATGTGTCATTTATGTGTAATATATGTTATATATTTTTTGTGTTATATATGTTATATATGTCTCATATATGTGTTATATACGTCATATATGTGTTATATATGTTATATATGTTTTGTGTTATACATGTGTTATATATGTGTTATATATGTGTTATATATGTCTCATATGTGTTATATATGTGTTATGTATGTCTCATATATGTGTTATGTATGTGTTATATATGTCTCATATATGTGTTATATTTGCTTTATATATGTGTTATATATGTCTCAAATATGTTATATATGTTATACGTTATATATGTCTCATACATGTGTTATATATGTGTTTTGTATGTTATATATGTGTTACGTATGTATCATATATGTGTTATATATGTGTTATATACGTGTTATATGTGTCATATATGTGTTACATATGTTATATGTTTTGTGTTATATATGTGTTTTATATGTGTTATATATGTCTGATATATGTGTTATATACGTGTTATATATGTGTTTTATATGTCTAATATATGTGTTATATACGTCTCATATCTGTTATATATGTGTTATATATGTGTTATATTTGTGTTATATATGTGTTATGTATGTTATATATGTCTCATATGTGTTTTATATGTGTTATGTATGTCTCATATGTGTTATGTATGTGTTATGTATGTCTCATATATGTGTTATATAAGTGTTATATATGTCTCATTTATGTGTTATATATGTGTTATATTTGTGTTATATATGTATTATGTATGTTATATATGTCTCATATGTGTTATATATGTGTTATGTATGTCTCATATATGTGTTAAGTATGTGTTATGTATGTCTCATATATGTGTCATATATGTGTCATATGTGTTATATATGTGTTATATATGTCTCATATATGTGTTATATTTGCTTTATATATGTGATATATATATCTCATATATGTTATGTATGTGTTACGTATGTGTCATATATGTGTTATATATGTGTTATATACGTGTTATATGTGTCAAATATGTGTTATATATGTGTTATATACGTGTTATATGTGTCATATATGTGTTACATATATTATATGTTTTGTGTTATATATGTGTTATATGTGTCATATATGTGTTACATATGTTATATGTTTTGTGTTATATATGTGTTATATATGTGTTATATATGTGTTATATATGTGTTATATACGTGTTATATATGTGTTTTATATGTCTCATATGTGTTAAATATGTGTTATATATGTTTTATACTTGTTTAATATATGTTATATATGTGTTATGTATGTCTCATATATGTGTTATATTTGTGTTATATATGTGTTATATATGTCTCATATATGTGTTATATATGTCTCATATATGTGTTATATATGTCTCATATATGTGTTATATATGTTATATGTTATATATGTCTCATACATGTGATATATATGTGTTATGTATGTTATGTATGTGTTACGTATGTCTCATATATGTGTTATATATGTGTTATATATGTCTCATTTCTCATATGCGTCTCATATGTGTTATATATGTGTTATAATGTCTCATATATGTGTTATATATGTGTTATATATGTGTTATATATGTCTCATATATGTGTTATATATGTGTCATTTATGTGTAATATATGTTATATATTTTTTGTGTTATATATGTTATATATGTCTCATATGTGTTATATATGTGTTATGTATGTCTCATATATGTGTTATGTATGTGTTATGTATGTCTCACATATCTGTCATATATGTGTCATATGTGTTATATATGTGTTATATATGTCTCATATATGTGTTATATTTGCTTTATATATGTGTTATATATGTCTCATATATGTTATATATGTTATATATGTCTCATACATGTGTTATATATGTGTTATGTATGTTATGTATGTGTTAAGTATGTGTCATATATGTGTTATATATGTGTTATATACGTGTTATATGTGTCATATATGTGTTACATATATTATATGTTTTGTGTTATATATGTGTTATATGTGTCATATATGTGTTACATATGTTATATGTTTGGTGTTATATATGTGTTATATATGTGTTATATATGTGTTTTATATGTATCATATGTGTTAAATATGTGTTATATATGTTTTATACCTGTTTAATATAATGTATGTCCCATATGTGTTATATTTTGTGTTATATATGTGTTATATATAGTCTCATATATGTGTTATATATGTCTCATATATGTGTTATATATGTTATATGTTATATATGTCTCATATATGAGATATATATGTGTTATGTATGTTATGTATGTGTTACGTATGTCTCATTTATGTGTTATATATTTGTTATATATGTGTCATTTTCTCATATGCGTCTCATATGTGTTATATATGTGTTATATATGTCTAATATATGTGTTGTATATGTTATATATGTTTTGTGTTATACATGTGTTGTATATGTGTTGTATATGTGTATATATATGTTATATATGTGTTATATACGTCTCATATGTGTTATATATGTGTTAAATTGTTATATATGTGTTATATATGTGTTATATATGTGTCATATCTGTGTTATATCTGTTTAAAATGTGTTATATATGTGTTTATATATGTCTCATATATGTGTTATATATGTGTTATATTTGTGTTATATATGTGTTATGTTTGTTATATATGTCTCATATGTGTTATATATGTGTTATGTATGTCTCATATGTGTTATGTATGTGTTATGTATGTCTCATATATGTGTCATATATGTGTCATATGTGTTATATATGTTTTATATGTGTTATGTATGTCTCATATATGTGATATATATGTGTTATATATGTCTCATATATGTGTTATATATGTGTTATATATGTGTTATATATGTCTCATATATGTGTTATATATGTGTTATATACGTGTTATATGTGTTATATATGTTTTATATGTGTTATGTATGTCTCATATATGTGTTATATATGTGTTATATATGTCTCATATATGTTGTTATATATGTGTTATATATGTGTTATATATGTCTCATATATGTGTTATATATGTGTCATTTATGTGTAATATATGTTATATATTTTTTGTGTTATTATGTCTCATATATGTGTTAATATACGTCATATATGTGTTATATATGTTATATATGTTTTGTGTTATACATGTGTTATATCTGTTATATATGTGTTATATATGTTATATATATCTCATATGTGTTATATATGTGTTATGTATGTCTCATATATGTGTTATGTATGTGTTATGTATGTCTCATATATGTGTCATATATGTGTCATATGTGTTATATATGTGTTTTATATGTCTCATATATGTGGTTATATTTGCTTTATATATGTGTTATATATGTCTCATATATGTTATATATGTTATATGTTATATATGTCTCATACATGTGTTGTATATGTGTTACGTATGTATCATATATGTGTTATATATGTGTTATATACGTGATTATATGTGTCATATATGTGTTACATATATTATATGTTTTGGTGTTATATATGTGTTATATACGTGTTATATGTGTCATATATGTGTTACATATGTTATATGTTTTGTGTTATATATGTGTTATATATGTGTTAATATATGTCTGATATATGTGTTATATACGTGTTATATATTTGTTTTATATGTCTCATATGTGTTAAATATGTGTTATATATGTTTTATAACTGCGTAATATATGTTATATATGTGTTATGTATGTCTCATACATGTGTTATATTTGTGTTATATATGTGTTATATATGTCTCATATATGTGTTATATGTCTCATATATGTGTTATATATGTTATATGTTATATATGTCTCATACATGTGATATATATGTGTTATGTATGTTATGTATGTGTTACGTATGTCTCATATATGTGTTATATATGTGTTATATATGTGTCATTTATGTGTAATATATGTTATATATTTTTTGTGTTATACATGTGTTATATATGTGTTATATATGTGTTATATACGTGTTATATGTGTTATATATGTTTTATATGTGTTATGTATGTCTCATATATGTGTTATATATGTGTTATATATGTCTCATATATGTGTTATATATGTGTTATATATGTGTTATATATGTCTCATATATGTGTTATTTATGTGTCATTTAGTGTTAATATATGTTATATATTTTTTGTGTTATATATGTCTCATATATGTGTTATATACGTCATATATGTGTTATATATGTTATATATGTTTTGTGTTATACATGTGTTATATCTGTTATATATGTGTTATATATGTTATTATATCTTCATATGTGTTATATATGTGTTATGTATGTCTCATATATGTGTTATGTATGTGTTATGTATGTCTCATATATGTGTCATATATGTGTCATATGTGTTATATATGTGTTTTATATGTCTCATATATGTGTTATATTTGCTTTATATATGTGTTATATATGTCTCATATATGTTATATATGTTATATGTTATATATGTCTCATACATGTGTTGTATATGTGTTACGTATGTATCATATATGTGTTATATATGTGTTAAATACGTGTTATATGTGTCATATATGTGTTACATATATTATATGTTTTGTGTTATATATGTGTTATATACGTGTTATATGTGTCATATATGTGTTTACATATGTTATATGTTTTTGTGTTATATATGTGTTATATATGTGTTATATATGTCTGATATATGTGTTATATACGTGTTATATATTTGTTTTATATGTCTCATATGTGTTAAATATGTGTTATATATGTTTTATAACTGCGTAATATATGTTATATATGTGTTATGTATGTCTCATACATGTGTTATATTTGTGTTATATATGTGTTATATATGTCTCATATATGTGTTATATGTCTCATATATGTGTTATATATGTTATATGTTATATATGTCTCATACATGTGATATATATGTGTTATGTATGTTATGTATGTGTTACGTATGTCTCATATATGTGTTATATATGTGTTATATATGTGTCATTTATGGTGTAATATATGTTATATATTTTTTGTGTTATACATGTGTTATATATGTGTTATATATGTGTTATATATGTTATATATAATTTATATGTGTTATGTATGTCTCATATATGTGTTATATATGTGTTTATATATGTCTAATATATGTGTTATATATGTGTCATTTATGTGTTATATATGTTATATATATTTTGTGTTATATATGTTATATATGTCTCATATATGTGTTATATACGTCATATATGTGTTATATATGTTATATATGTTTTGTGTTATACATGTGTTATATATTTGTGTTATATATGTTATATATGTCTCATACATGTGTTATATATGTGTTATGTATGTTATGTATGTGTTACGTATGTGTCATATATGTGTTATATATGTGTTATATACGTGTTATATGTGTCATATATGTGTTACATATATTTTATGTTTTGTGTTATATTTGTGTTATATGTCTCATATATGTGTTATATATGTTATATGTTATATATGTCTCATACATGTGATATATATGTGTTATGTATGTTATGTATGTGTTACGTATGTCCTCATATATGTGTTATATATGTGTTATATATGTCTAATATATGTGTTATATATGTGTCATTTATGTGTTATATATGTTATATATATTTTGTGTTATATATGTTATATATGTCTCATATATGTGTTATATACATTATATATGTGTTATATATGTTATATATGTTTTGTGTTATACATGTGTTATATATTTTTGTTATATATGTGATATGTGTTATATATGTGTTATGTATGTCTCATATATGTGTTAAGTATGTGTTATGTTTGTCTCATATATGTGTCATTATATGTGTCATATGTGTTATATATGTGTTATATATGTCTCATATATGTGTTATATTTGCTTTATATATGTGTTATATATGTCTCATATATGTTATATATGTTATATATGTCTCATATATGTGTTATATATGTGTTATGTATGTCTCATATATGTGTAAAGTATGTGTTATGTATGTCTCATATATGTGTCATATATGTGTCATATGTGTTATATATGTGTTATATATGTCTCATATATGTGTTATATTTGCTTTATATATGTGATATATATATCTCATATATGTTATGTATGTGTTACGTATGTGTCATATATGTGTTATATATGTGTTATATACGTGTTATATGTGTCAAATATGTGTTATATATGTGTTATATACGTGTTATATGTGTCATATATGTGTTACATATATTATATGTTTTGTGTCATATATGTGTTATATGTGTCATATATGTGTTACATATGTTATATGTTTTGTGTTATATATGTGTTATATATGTGTTATATATGTGTTATATATGTGTTATATACGTGTTATATATGTGTTTTATATGTCTCATATGTGTTAAATATGTGTTATATATGTTTTATACTTGTTTAATATATGTTATATATGTGTTATGTATGTCTCATATATGTGTTATATTTGTGTTATATATGTGTTATATATGTCTCATATATGTGTTATATATGTCTCATATATGTGTTATATATGTCTCATATATGTGTTATATATGTTATATGTTATATATGTCTCATACATGTGATATATATGTGTTATGTATGTTATGTATGTGTTACGTATGTCTCATATATGTGTTATATATGTGTTATATATGTCTCATTTCTCATATGCGTCTCATATGTGTTATATATGTTATATATATTTTGTGTTATATATGTTATATATGTCTCATATATGTGTTATATACGTCATATATGTGTTATATATGTTATATATGTTTTGTGTTATACATGTGTTATATATTTGTGTTACATATGTGTTATATATGTGTTATGTATGTCTCATATATGTGTTAAGTATGTGTTATGTATGTCTCATATATGTGTCATATATGTGTCATATGTGTTAATATGTGTTATATATGTCTCATATATGTGTTATATTTGCATTATATATGTGTTATATATGTCTCATATATGTTATATATGTTATATATGTCTCATACATGTGTTATATGTGTCATATATGTGTTACATATATTATATGTTTTGTGTTATATATGTGTTATATGTGTCATATATGTGTTACATATGTTATATGTTTTGTGTTATATATGTGTTATATATGTGTTATATATGTCTCATATATGTGTTATATACGTGTTATATATGTGTTTTATATGTCTCATATGTGTTAAATATGTGTTATATATGTTTTATACCTGTTTAATATATGTTATATATGTGTTATGTATGTCTCATATATGTGTTATATTTGTGTTATATATGTATTATACATGTCTCATATATGTGTTATATATGTGTTATATATGTCTCATTTCTCATATGCGTCTCATATGTGTTATATATGTGTTATAATGTCTCATATATGTGTTATATATGTGTTATATATGTGTTATATATGTCTCATATATGTGTTATATATGTGTCATTTATGTGTAATATATGTTATATATTTTTTTGTTATATATGTTATATATGTCTCATATGTGTTATATATGTGTTATGTATGTCTCATATATGTGTTATGTATGTGTTATGTATGTCTCACATATCTGTCATATATGTGTCATATGTGTTATATATGTGTTATATATGTCTCATATATGTGTTATATTTGCTTTATATATGTGTTATATATGTCTCATATATGTTATATATGTTATATATGTCTCATACATGTGTTATATATGTGTTATGTATGTTATGTATGTGTTAAGTATGTGTCATATATGTGTTATATATGTGTTATATACGTGTTATATGTGTCATATATGTGTTACATATATTATATGTTTTGTGTTATATATGTGTTATATGTGTCATATATGTGTTACATATGTTATATGTTTGGTGTTATATATGTGTTATATATGTGTTATATATGTGTTTTATATGTATCATATGTGTTAAATATGTGTTATATATGTTTTATACCTGTTTAATATATGTTATATATGTGTTATGTATGTCTCATATGTGTTATATTTGTGTTATATATGTGTTATATATGTCTCATATATGTGTTATATATGTCTCATATATGTGTTATATATGTTATATGTTATATATGTCTCATATATGTGATATATATGTGTTATGTATGTTATGTATGTGTTACGTATGTCTCATTTATGTGTTATATATGTGTTATATATGTGTCATTTCTCATATGCGTCTCATATGTGTTATATATGTGTTATATATGTCTAATATATGTGTCGTATATGTTATATATGTTTTGTGTTATACATGTGTTGTATATGTGTTGTATATGTGTTATATATGTTATATATGTGTTATATACGTCTCATATGTGTTATATATGTGTTAAATATGTTATATATATGTTATATATGTGTTATATATGTGTCATATCTGTGTTATATCTGTTTAAAATGTGTTATATATGTGTTATATATGTCTCATATATGTGTTATATATGTGTTATATTTGTGTTATATATGTGTTATGTTTGTTATATATGTCTCATATGTGTTATATATGTGTTATGTATGTCTCATATGTGTTATGTATGTGTTATGTATGTCTCATATATGTGTCATATATGTGTCATATGTGTTATATATGTTTTATATGTGTTATGTATGTCTCATATATGTGTTATATATGTGTTATATATGTCTGATATATGTGTTATATATGTGTTATATATGTGTTATATATGTCTCATATATGTGTTATATATGTGTTATATACGTGTTATATGTGTTATATATGTTTTATATGTGTTATGTATGTCTCATATATGTGTTATATATGTGTTATATATGTCTCATATATGTGTTATATATGTGTTATATATGTGTTATATATGTCTCATATATGTGTTATATATGTGTCATTTATGTGTAATATATGTTATATATTTTTTGTGTTATATATGTCTCATATATGTGTTATATACGACATATATGTGTTATATATGTTATATATGTTTTGTGTTATACATGTGTTATATCTGTTATATATGTGTTATATATGTTATATATATCTCATATGTGTTATATATGTGTTATGTATGTCTCATATATGTGTTATGTATGTGTTATGTATGTCTCATATATGTGTCATATATGTGTCATATGTGTTATATATGTGTTTTATATGTCTCATATATGTGTTATATTTGCTTTATATATGTGTTATATATGTCTCATATATGTTATATATGTTATATGTTATATATGTCTCATACATGTGTTGTATATGTGTTACGTATGTATCATATATGTGTTATATATGTGTTATATACGTGTTATATGTGTCATATATGTGTTACATATATTATATGTTTTGTGTTATATATGTGTTATATACGTGTTATATGTGTCATATATGTGTTACATATGTTATATGTTTTGTGTTATATATGTGTTATATATGTGTTATATATGTCTGATATATGTGTTATATACGTGTTATATATTTGTTTTATATGTCTCATATGTGTTAAATATGTGTTATATATGTTTTATAACTGCGTAATATATGTTATATATGTGTTATGTATGTCTCATACATGTGTTATATTTGTGTTATATATGTGTTATATATGTCTCATATATGTGTTATATGTCTCATATATGTGTTATATATGTTATATGTTATATATGTCTCATACATGTGATATATATGTGTTATGTATGTTATGTATGTGTTACGTATGTCTCATATATGTCTTATATATGTGTTATATATGTGTCATTTATGTGTAATATATGTTATATATTTTTTGTGTTATACATGTGTTATATATGTGTTATATATGTGTTATATATGTTATATATATTTTATATGTGTTATGTATGTCTCATATATGTGTTATATATGTGTTATATATGTCTAATATATGTGTTATATATGTGTCATTTATGTGTTATATATGTTATATATATTTTGTGTTATATATGTTATATATGTCTCATATATGTGTTATAAACGTCATATATGTGTTATATATGTTATATATGTTTTGTGTTATACATGTGTTATATATTTGTGTTATATATGTTATATATGTCTCATACATGTGTTATATATGTGTTTTGTATGTTATGTATGTGTTACGTATGTGTCATATATGTGTTATATATGTGTTTTATACGTGTTATATGTGTCATATATGTGTTACATATATTTTATGTTTTGTGTTATATTTGTGTTATATGTCTCATATATGTGTTATATATGTCTAATATATGTGTTATATATGTGTCATTTATGTGTTATATATGTTATATATATTTTGTGTTATATATGTTATATATGTCTCATATATGTGTTATATACATTATATATGTGTTATATATGTTATATATGTTTTGTGTTATACATGTGTTATATATTTGTGTTATATATGTGATATGTGTTATATATGTGTTATGTATGTCTCATATATGTGTTAAGTATGTGTTATGTTTGTCTCATATATGTGTCATATATGTGTCATATGTGTTATATATGTGTTATATATGTCTCATATATGTGTTATATTTGCTTTATATATGTGTTATATATGTCTCATATATGTTATATATGTTATATATGTCTCATATATGTGTTATATATGTGTTATGTATGTCTCATATATGTGTAAAGTATGTGTTATGTATGTCTCATATATGTGTCATATATGTGTCATATGTGTTATATATGTGTTATATATGTCTCATATATGTGTTATATTTGCTTTATATATGTGATATATATATCTCATATATGTTATGTATGTGTTACGTATGTGTCATATATGTGTTATATATGTGTTATATACGTGTTATATGTGTCAAATATGTGTTATATATGTGTTATATACGTGTTATATGTGTCATATATGTGTTACATATATTATATGTTTTGTGTTATATATGTGTTATATGTGTCATATATGTGTTACATATGTTATATGTTTTGTGTTATATATGTGTTATATATGTGTTATATATGTGTTATATATGTGTTATATACGTGTTATATATGTGTTTTATATGTCTCATATGTGTTAAATATGTGTTATATATGTTTTATACTTGTTTAATATATGTTATATATGTGTTATGTATGTCTCATATATGTGTTATATTTGTGTTATATATGTGTTATATATGTCTCATATATGTGTTATATATGTCTCATATATGTGTTATATATGTCTCATATATGTGTTATATATGTTATATGTTATATATGTCTCATACATGTGATATATATGTGTTATGTATGTTATGTATGTGTTACGTATGTCTCATATATGTGTTATATATGTGTTATATATGTCTCATTTCTCATATGCGTCTCATATGTGTTATATATGTTATATATATTTTGTGTTATATATGTTATATATGTCTCATATATGTGTTATATACGTCATATATGTGTTATATATGTTATATATGTTTTGTGTTATACATGTGTTATATATTTGTGTTACATATGTGTTATATATGTGTTATGTATGTCTCATATATGTGTTAAGTATGTGTTATGTATGTCTCATATATGTGTCATATATGTGTCATATGTGTTAATATGTGTTATATATGTCTCATATATGTGTTATATTTGCATTATATATGTGTTATATATGTCTCATATATGTTATATATGTTATATATGTCTCATACATGTGTTATATGTGTCATATATGTGTTACATATATTATATGTTTTGTGTTATATATGTGTTATATGTGTCATATATGTGTTACATATGTTATATGTTTTGTGTTATATATGTGTTATATATGTGTTATATATGTCTCATATATGTGTTATATACGTGTTATATATGTGTTTTATATGTCTCATATGTGTTAAATATGTGTTATATATGTTTTATACCTGTTTAATATATGTTATATATGTGTTATGTATGTCTCATATATGTGTTATATTTGTGTTATATATGTATTATACATGTCTCATATATGTGTTATATATGTTATATGTTATATATGTCTCATACATGTGATATATATGTGTTATGTATGTTATGTATGTGTTACGTATGTCTCATATATGTGTTATATATGTGTTATATATGTCTCATTTCTCATATGCGTCTCATATGTGTTATATATGTGTTATAATGTCTCATATATGTGTTATATATGTGTTATATATGTGTTATATATGTCTCATATATGTGTTATATATGTGTCATTTATGTGTAATATATGTTATATATTTTTTGTGTTACATATGTTATATATGTCTCATATGTGTTATTTATGTGTTATGTATGTCTCATATATGTGTTATGTATGTGTTATGTATGTCTCACATATCTGTCATATATGTGTCATATGTGTTATATATGTGTTATATATGTCTCATATATGTGTTATATTTGCTTTATATATGTGTTATATATGTCTCATATATGTTATATATGTTATATATGTCTCATACATGTGTTATATATGTGTTATGTATGTTATGTATGTGTTAAGTATGTGTCATATATGTGTTATATATGTGTTATATACGTGTTATATGTGTCATATATGTGTTACATATATTATATGTTTTGTGTTATATATGTGTTATATGTGTCATATATGTGTTACATATGTTATATGTTTGGTGTTATATATGTGTTATATATGTGTTATATATGTCTCATATATGTGTTATATACGTGTTATATATGTGTTTTATATGTATCATATGTGTTAAATATGTGTTATATATGTTTTATACCTGTTTAATATATGTTATATATGTGTTATGTATGTCTCATATGTGTTATATTTGTGTTATATATGTGTTATATATGTCTCATATATGTGTTATATATGTCTCATATATGTGTTATATATGTTATATGTTATATATGTCTCATATATGTGATATATATGTGTTATGTATGTTATGTATGTGTTACGTATGTCTCATTTATGTGTTATATATGTGTTATATATGTGTCATTTCTCATATGCGTCTCATATGTGTTATATATGTGTTATATATGTCTAATATATGTGTTGTATATGTTATATATGTTTTGTGTTATACATGTGTTGTATATGTGTTGTATATGTGTTATATATGTTATATATGTGTTATATACGTCTCATATGTTTTATATATGTGTTAAATATGTTATATATATGTTATATATGTGTTATATATGTGTCATATCTGTGTTATATCTGTTTAAAATGTGTTATATATGTGTTATATATGTCTCATATATGTGTTATATATGTGTTATATTTGTGTTATATATGTGTTATGTTTGTTATATATGTCTCATATGTGTTATATATGTGTTATGTATGTCTCTTATGTGTTATGTATGTGTTATGTATGTCTCATATATGTGTCATATATGTGTCATATGTGTTATATATGTTTTATATGTGTTATGTATGTCTCATATATGTGTTATATATGTGTTATATATGTCTCATATATGTGTTATATATGTGTTATATATGTGTTATATATGTCTCATATATGTGTTATATATGTGTTATATACGTGTTATATGTGTTATATATGTTTTATATGTGTTATGTATGTCTCATATATGTGTTATATATGTGTTATATATGTCTCATATATGTGTTATATATGTGTTATATATGTGTTATATATGTCTCATATATGTGTTATATATGTGTCATTTTTGTGTAATATATGTTATATATTTTTTGTGTTATATATGTCTCATATATGTGTTATATATGTCATATATGTGTTATATATGTTATATATGTTTTGTGTTATACATGTGTTATATCTGTTATATATGTGTTATATATGTTATATATATCTCATATGTGTTATATATGTGTTATGTATGTCTCATATATGTGTTATGTATGTGTTATGTATGTCTCATATATGTGTCATATATGTGTCATATGTGTTATATATGTGTTTTATATGTCTCATATATGTGTTATATTTGCTTTATATATGTGTTATATATGTCTCATATATGTTATATATGTTATATGTTATATATGTCTCATACATGTGTTGTATATGTGTTACGTATGTATCATATATGTGTTATATATGTGTTATATACGTGTTATATGTGTCATATATGTGTTACATATGTTATATGTTTTGTGTTATATATGTGTTATATATGTGTTATATATGTCTGATATATGTGTTATATACGTGTTATATATTTGTTTTATATGTCTCATATGTGTTAAATATGTGTTATATATGTTTTATAACTGCATAATATATGTTATATATGTGTTATGTATGTCTCATACATGTGTTATATTTGTGTTATATATGTGTTATATATGTCTCATATTTGTGTTATATGTCTCATATATGTATTATATATGTTATATGTTATATATGTCTCATACATGTGATATATATGTGTTATGTATGTTATGTATGTGTTACGTATGTCTCATATATGTGTTATATATGTGTTATATATGTGTCATTTATGTGTAATATATGTTATATATTTTTTGTGTTATACATGTGTTATATATGTGTTATATATGTGTTATATATGTTATATATATTTTATATGTGTTATGTATGTCTCATATATGTGTTATATATGTGTTATATATGTCTAATATATGTGTTATATATGTGTCATTTATTTGTTATATATGTTATATATATTTTGTGTTATATATGTTATATATGTCTCATATATGTGTTATATACGTCATATATGTGTTATATATGTTATATATGTTTTGTGTTATACATGTGTTATATATTTGTGTTATATATGTTATATATGTCTCATACATGTGTTATATATGTGTTATGTATGTTATGTATTTGTTACGTATGTGTCATATATGTGTTATATATGTGTTATATACGTGTTATATGTGTCATATATGTGTTACATATATTTTATGTTTTGTGTTATATTTGTGTTATATGTGTCATATATGTGTTACATATGTTATATGTTTTGTGTTATATATGTTTTATATATGTGTTATATATGTCTCATATATGTGTTATATACGTGTTATATGAGTTTTATATGTCTCATATGTGTTAAATATGTGTTATATATGTTTTATACCTGTTTAATATTTGTTATATATGTGTTATGTATGTCTCATATATGTGTTATATTTGTGTTATATATGTGTTATATATGTCTCTTATATGTGTTATATATGTCTCATATATGTGTTATATATGTTATATGTTATATATGTCTCATACATGTGATATATATGTGTTATGTATGTTATGTATGTGTTACGTATGTCTCATATATGTGTTATATATGTGTTATATATGTCTCTTTTCTCATATGCGTCTCATATGTGTTATATATATTATATATATTTTGTGTTATATATGTTATATATGTCTCATATATGTGTTATATACATCATATATGTGTTATATATGTTATATATGTTTTGTGTTATACATGTGTTATATATTTGTGTTATATATGTGTTATATATGTGTTATGTATGTCTCATATATGTGTTAAGTATGTGTTATGTATGCCTCATATATGTGTCACATATGTGTCATATGTGTTAATATGTGTTATATATGTCTCATATATGTGTTATATTTGCTTTATATATGTGTTATATATGTCTCATATATGTTATATATGTTATATATGTCTCATACATGTGTTATATGTGTCATATATGTGTTACATATATTAAATGTTTTGTGTTATATATGTGTTATATGTGTCATATATGTGTTACATATGTTATATGTTTTGTATTATATATGTGTTATATATGTGTTATATATGTCTCATATATGTGTTATATACGTGTTATATATGTGTTTTATATGTCTCATATGTGTTAAATATGTGTTATATATGTTTTATACCTGTTTAATATATGTTATATATGTGTTATGTATGTCTCATATATTTGTTATATTTGTGTTATATATGTATTATATATGTCTCATATATATGTTATATATGTCTCATACATGTGTTATATATGTGTTTTGTATGTTATGTATGTGTTACGTATGTATCATATATGTGTTATATATGTGTTATATACGTGTTATATGTGTCATATATGTGTTACATATATTATATGTTTTGTGTTATATATGTGTTATATACGTGTTATATGTGTCATATATGTGTTACATATGTTATATGTTTTGTGTTATATATGTGTTTTATATGTGTTATATATGTCTGATATATGTGTTATATACGTGTTATATATGTGTTTTATATGTCTAATATATGTGTTATATATGTGTCATTTATGTGTTATATATGTTATATATGTTTTGTGTTATACATGTATTATATATGTGTTATATATGTGTTATATATGTTATATATGTGTTATATACGTCTCATATCTGTTATATATGTGTTATATATGTGTTATATTTGTGTTATATATGTGTTATGTATGTTATATATGTCTCATATGTGTTATATATGTGTTATGTATGTCTCATATGTGTTATGTATGTGTTATGTATGTCTCATATATGTGTTATATAAGTGTTATATATGTCTCATATATGTGTTATATATGTGTTATATATGTGATATATATGTCTCATATATGTGTTATATATGTGTCATTTATGTGTAATATATTTTATATATTTTTTGTGTTATATATGTTATATATGTCTCATGAATGTGTTATATACGTCATATATGTGTTATATATGTTATATATGTTTTGTGTTATACATGTGTTATATTTGTGTTATATATGTGTTATATATGTTATATATGTGTTATATATGTTATATATATGTTATATATGTGTTATATATGTGTTATATCTGTGTTATATCTGTTTAAAATGTGTTATATATGTGTTATATATGTCTCATATATGTGTTATATATGTATTATATTTGTGTTATATATGTGTTATGTATGTTATATATGTCTCATATGTGTTATATTTGTGTTATATATGTGTTATATATGTCTCATATATGTGTTATATATGTCTCATATATGTGTTATATATGTTATATGTTATATATGTCTCATATATGTGATATATATGTGTTATGTATGTTATGTATGTGTTACGTATGTCTCATTTATGTGTTATATATGTGTTATATATGTGTCATTTCTCATATGCGTCTCATATGTGTTATATATGTGTTATATATGTCTAATATATGTGTTGTATATGTTATATATGTTTTGTGTTATACATGTGTTGTATATGTGTTGTATATGTGTTATATATGTTATATATG
>JBBDHG010000060.1:0-25000 GCA_037951165.1 Lophius americanus
TTGCTGGAGGAACTTTAATAAAGTCAAAGAGTCTGGAGCACAAACAGAACCAGATGTTCTGACATCGTTTTTGTTGTCCTTCTGTCAGCGCTTTGGCTTTCAGGCTCAAATCATAACGGCCACGAGGAAAAGACGGGCGGTGACATTTAGTGCAGTGTAGAAAGAGTAAAAACAAAAGGGGGGGGAGGGGGGGGGGGGGGGGGGGGGGGGGGGGGTTGAGTGCTACATGGAAACTGTCATTTTTAAACATTAGCTTGGACCTGCTTTAAACGTTTGGATTCTCAGGCACTAAAATAGTATCAATAATGTTGAATAAAGTTAGTATCAATATGAACTAAGAACAGAGGAGCTACTGTAGCGCAAAATGCTAAAAAAAAACTGTAGCCTAAAAAATATCAGGTAGATGGTTATAATGTTATGGAGGATAGATGTATGTTTTAAAATGAGCAAATCAAACCCTGGGAGTAAAATAGGCCTAAGGGCCCCTGACCAGGTAGAGGGAAGGACAATCAAACCATTGTCCGGTCCGTCAGGGGGGCGACCACCCTTCCTCCTGAGCTGAAGCCGCCCCATGAAACCCTTTCATATAAAAAAAGATTTAAAAAAAACAAAGAAAACAAAGTTGTGGAAACAAAAGCCTCAAAACAAGGACAACCGACGAACCGGAGCCCAAATATCTCTCGTCAGAGAAAGACCTAAACCATATCAGGCAGGTGGTTGTAATGTTATGGCTGATTGATGTGTATTTAAAAATGTCCAAACCACGCCCTTAAATGTGACAAACATCCTAAGTCAGGTCGGTGACCTCTGACTTTGGCTCATCGGGCCTCATGGTGCTGCATACAGAACTGCATTATGGGTAAAAAGTTATCATATCACCGTAAAACTTTGTTTTTAAATCTCTCCTTTAACGACTTAGTGGTTTTATCACCAACGGCGTTTAAGAAGTGCTGCAACAAGATGGCGCGCATTCATCTGTGCAGATCTGTGCCGCAGCTGAGCCGGCGTGAAACCTGAACGCCGGAATGCCGTGCCGGAATGTTTACGTCCAGATCCGAGTGGGCGCTGGAAAGGGCAAAACGTCAGACCCTCTGGGGGAGCCTTCCAAGAATAAGATGGTTGGATTTCACCCGGGCGGAGTTGAAAGGAAAGAAGGGGTCAAAGGTCAGCAAAGGATGAATAATCAATTAAAGCGGAATTGCAAGCGTTATAGTTATTTTCAAACAATTTGAGTTCCCTGATTGAATTCTGGCAGCCGGAGAATGTCGAACGCCGAGTCCTCAAGCACCGCCCCCAAGAGTAATCATACACTGTAAAAAATATATCTGTACGATTTATAGTAAAAAATATGGTGATTGTGTAAAAGACTCTACGGTAAATAACCGTGAAACACATATAATGTAAACCGTTTTATGGCTACATACTGAACAACATAAAATAAAAGTAAATCACGATACTATTCAGACTTTTAACCTCAAAATCAACATTGTTTCATAAATATATTCTGTATTTTTAGCGTCTTATGTCCGTTGAAAAAACAGGATGGTTTTACAAAATGGTCAAAGTTTGTTATTTACGTTTTCATACCAGCGAAATGTGTTACTTGTACTAAATAATACTTTTACAGTAATGGGTAAGTTAACTTAGGGTGTTGTTCTTTTAATCTTTTAATCTATTTTCACAGTAAAATTCTGAGCAGAATAAGAAAAAGTTATTTACTGTTTCTTTATTTTGGATAATCCGCCCTGTCTATGACAGTGAGACTGTTGTGAAGACTTCTTCTGTTGATATTTGATGTTTTTTTCCTTTTTTTTTTTACAGTATTAAATTGTACTGACAATTTTTACAGTTTAAGTAAAAAAGAAAAGTTGTGGTTGACTGTTATTTTCTGATATTAACTATGTAACTGCACACTGGCTGACATTATATCTATTCTGTAAATGGTGATTTACCATTATCCTAACACTATTTTTTACGGTAAAATTCTGTTAACCACAGCAATCTTTTTAAAACTTTTTATTTTATTTTTTAAATTTTTTTTTACAGTGTATGCCCACTTCACAAAGCGAAACAGATACCAGAGGGAGGATAGAAGCACATTTTTAAGAGTGTTTGGAGTCTGCGGCCAGGCCAACAGGCGCTTACAATGACTTATGCTCTTATTGTTGCGGGTCGTCTCTCTGCTCAGAGGTTCTTCTCCGGCCTATCGGGTTTAATATTAATTGCCCGCCTCGGGAGGATGGCCTATCGGGAGGAAATCAAACACTGCAGTTAGTCGCTTTGGTTAGAACAGAAACTTCTCCCTACCTTTTGTTGTCCTCCTTCTGTGTGAGGGAGAAAAAACACAATAAGAAGGTTTTTTCCTCTCGGCTCAATTTGAGCTACGAAAAAAAGTCCAACAAACGTCTCCGGTACCGCTGAGGCGAGAGGAGCGGACATGATGGGCATTCTGGGAGGTCCTCCGGGTTGAAAAAGCAACCAATCAGAGTCAGACTAAGTCAGGACAGTTCAGAACCCCCCCCCCCCAGTGGAATGATGACGTCACATTTAAAAGTTCTTTCACCTTCACTCGTTTCTACCTTGGATCTTTTTTTGAGCGTTGGCTTTTTTCTGGACCCGTCTGAGAGATAGGAGGGTCAAGGAGTTGGGGTCAGGTGTTCCTAATGAGACTCCTCCCCTCAGGCCCGAGGAATGATAGATGGAGATGGAGGATGGTCAGACCCGTAAACATGGATACCAGAAAAAGAATCTGTTTTTTTTTTTTTCTAAAACTAGAAAAACTGTCCAAAAACTAAAAAAACTGTCCAAAACTAGAAAAACTGTCCAAAACTAGAAAAACTGACCAAAACTAGAAAAACTGACCAAAACTAGAAAAACTGTCAAAAACTAGAAAAAACTGTCTAAAAATAGAAAAACTGTCTAAAACTAGAAAAACTGTCCAAAACTAGATTAACTGTCCAAAACCTTAAAAAAAACTGTCCAAAACTAGAAAAACTGTCCAAAACTAGAAAAACTGACCAAAACTAGAAAAACTGACCAAAACTAGAAAAACTGTCAAAAACTAGAAAAAACTGTCTAAAACTAGAAAAACTGTCTAAAACTAGAAAAACTGTCCAAAACTAGATTAACTGTCCAAAACCTTAAAAAAAACTGTCCAAAACTAGAAAAACTGTCCAAAACTAGAAAAACTGACCAAAACTAGAAAAACTGTCCAAAACTAGAAAAAAACTGTCTAAAACTAGAAAAACTGTTCAACACCAGAAAAACTGTCCAACACTAGAAAAACTGTCCAAAACTAGAAAAACTGTCCAAAACTAGATAAACTGTCCAAAAACTAAAAAACACTGTCCAAAACTAGATAAACTGTCCAAAACTAGAAAAACTGTCCAAAACTAGAAAAAACTGTCTAAAACTAGAAAAACTGTTCAACACCAGAAAAACTGTCCAACACTAGAAAAACTGTCCAAAACTAGAAAAACTGTCCAAAACTAGATAAACTGTCCAAAAACTAAAAAAACTGACCAAAACTAGAAAAACTGTCAAAAACTAGAAAAAAACTGTCTAAAACTAGAAAAACTGTCCAAAACTAGAAAAACTGTCCAAAAACTAAAAAAAACTGTCCAAAACTAGAAAAACTGTCCAAAACTAGAAAAACTGTCTAAAACTAGAAAAACTGTGATGTGATGTGTGACATCACATCCTTCACTCCCAGCTCTTTTCGATCTCACTCTTAATCACTCACAGATGATGGCAAACATCATTGTTTGCACATTTTTGGAGGAGGAGGAGGAGGAGGAGGAAAGAAAAAGAAGAGAGGAAGGAAGAAGAGGAAGAAGAAGAAGAAGAAGAAGAAGAAGAAGAAGAAGAAGGGAGGAACGAAGAAGAAGGGAGGGGTAGGAAGAAAAAAGAGAGCAGAAGGAGGAAGAAGAGACTAAAAGAATGTCATTGGCCTTGAACACCAAAGAAGAAGAGTAAATGGTGTGGAATCATGGGAAGCTGTGGCGTGAGGTAGAGGAGGATTCATGATGAATCAATAACTGTGTCAAACACGGCCATCGGACTTTTATTGCTGCGAGGTCAGCGAGCAGAAAAAGTCTAACCTGCTGGTTGAGCTTGTTAGATGAAGAGCGATGAGATCATTCATCGATCTCAGCGGGGAAACGCTCCCTTTCCACAGGGAGGTCAAAGGTCAGGGTCAGCGTCCTCCAGGCTCCGTCGCCGCGGCTCGGTCAACTCTGAGCTCGCGCGTGGAATGACTAGCATGCGCGTCCGTTGAATTCCGTCTCGGCGTGCTGGCGTGACGGCGTGCCGTGACAGGCCAACACAATGGCGGCGTTCCTTTTAATGTGGCGTCTCTCAGGGAGGCGATGAAATGGATGAAGGTGGAGTTCAGAGAGAAGCATAAAGAACTCTCAGTGATGCAAAACCGGAGCAACCGTCTCACGGGTCACGTCTGACATGACACCCTCACATTCACCGCCCTTCATGTCTGCATGTCCCTCGTCTTCATGTCCCTCGTCTTCATGTCCCTCGTCTTCATGTCCCTTGTCTTCATGTCCCTCGTCTTCGTGTCCCTCGTCTTCATGTCCCTCGTCTTCATGTCCCTCGTCTTCATGTCCCTCGTCTTCATGTCCCTCGTCTTCATGTCCCTCGTCTTCATGTTTTTGGATTTGAACATTTAATCTCATATTTGGCCGATGTGATGGAACGTCGCACACAGATCTTTCTTTCTGTAGATTTATCAGAGTTCTCCTCTGGATGGTTATCAGCCGTAACATTACAACCACCTGTTGCGTCTTATTCTCTAGGCCCTACTTTTCCCGGCGAACAGCCGTGTGATGTCACCGTGTTTTCCGACGCCTTTCTGTCAGAACCGGCCACACTTTCTCAGCATTTTGTGCTCCATTCGCTCTGATTCGCACCTGCTCAACGCAATGAGCCTCGGGCGCCATGACCTCGTCATCACTTCACCAGTTGACCTTCCTTAGACCTTGTTTTTTCTGATGTGACCCACCACAGATACTCGTGAAAACAAAGGCGTTCCTACCAGGTCCTTTATTCATTTTCAAGAACTGCTTTTTCTGTTGGTCATCCCAGACAGAGGTCACACACGGGTCACGTCAGAACCACATCAAAGGGCCGACACACAACCTTTGATTCACACCTACGGGCGCTTTATACTCACTGCTTCACCCGTTTTTATGTTTTTGGGTGGAGAATGCGACAAAACAGGCCCCAAGGCAGGATGTGGATTTAAACCTAGAACCTTCTTGCTGTGTGGGAACAACAATGTCTGATCGGTTCTGGTGCTGTTCTTTCCTGGTCCAACACATCCTGTTCACCGTCTGGTGGATTCTTCCAACTCTTCTCAACGCCGGTCGTCATGGTAACAAGATCATTGAAATCTATTTGAGTGCCAAATAAGAGTTCCTGTGGGTCTCGATCACACAACATCAGCGTCAGTATCAAAGTTGATGACCCTGTCCACCAGTCATCTGTCAATCAGTCATCAGTCAATCAGTCATCAGTCAATCAGTCATCTGTCAATCAGTCATCTGTCAATCAGTCATCAGTCAACGCTACTGCTGATGTCATCAGGGATCAAAACCACATCAAACTCAGACGCAAGATTTACCGTAATATTCAACATGCTGTACGTAAATGATGATAAGATATTCTTATGGAGCCTCACCTCATCATGAAGATCTGGACACGGTTCTGGAATGGTTCTGGGAGGTGGGGGATGTTCACCTCCTCAGCAACACTCTCCAGCTCATCCCTGAGGATCCTGAGGTATACAGTCCCTCCAGAGAGTTCTCCGTCTACTCCAGGGTCTCCTCTGCTTCAACATGCCTGGAAAACCTCCAAAGGGAGGCGTCCTGGAGGATTCTGACCAGAACCACCTCAACTGGGTCCATTCGACCTGAAGGAGCTGCAGCTCTACTCTGAGCTCCTCATCTTATCTCTAAGACTGAGTCCAGCCCCCCATGAGGGAAGCTCGTTTCATCCGCCTGAATTCTTGTCCTCATTCTTTGGGTCTCTACAGAACAGGTGTGTTAGATATTCTGCTAAAACAAAGTCATCAGAACTCGTCGCCATGTTAACACGGCCTGTGTGCCAGCCCAGAATCAACTCCTGCCTCCTGCATCACTGGACTTCAGGACGCCGCACAAGCTGCCTCGGCCTGGAGAATAAGGATCTAGTTCTGTTAGTCGTCAGACGGTAAACAACAACAACAACAAAACTCTCTTTTAGTGAATTTCTATTTCCCACCGCGTCTTTAGTTGAATCACTTTCTTCGTATTCGGGTTCCAGGATGTAAGAGAACGTAAACATACGAGTCGTGAGGAAGAGTTCGACACACGCAGAGGAGGAGTGGCTGAAATGGCGGCGCATCGGATGAAGGTTATCGGGTGAGAAACGGGAACGCGGCTCTCAGCACAAACGGAGATGTTGGTGTTTCCTGTGGCGTGGACATGCCCGCCCTCTCCGCCCTCTCCGCCCTCTCCGCCCTCTCCGCCCTCTCCGCCCTCTCCGCCCTCTCCCCCTTCCAGACGCACTCAATCACAGAGACACTCCTGAGAAAGCCGACGAAGGTCGGCGGAGCGTGAACGGTGGCAAAGTTTTTCCCAATCCTCCAGCGAGGCCGCGGGTCTGGACCTCGGTATGCGCCGCACGTCCTCCGGATGCCAGATTGACGTCTTCCTGACATGTTGCCTCACCATCCCATCCTCTGAATAAACCAGCAGACACTCTCGGCTCACAGTCACTCAAACTGATGATGTCAATAAATGTGATCGGCCAATCAGGAGCTCAATCACCCTGATCCATACAGTTTAATCATCTTTGACTCATAAACAGACTAACCCGATCTCCACACCGCAGATCGTTACCTCCCGATATAAATCACTGCATGGACTTGTGTTTTACAGCAGGACAGTTGAAAGCTGTTGCATTCTGGGAAGTGAGGTACAAGGATAACCTGTTCAGCTCAGTACCTGAAAAACATCCCCGAGATAAACATCAAACACCTTCACAGCTATCAGGTGTTTCTGAGTCGCCCAGGTTATTCAGGTTCTCTGTTGTCTCGAAAACAACAGAGGAACAATAATTATCCAAATTTGTAAAGAATGAAACACAAATGAAACAAAAACAGGATTCAAGGAATGAAGAAGAACAAAACAATCTGACGAAGAGGAAGAGCAGGACTTAAGTACACAAGAGTAACCAGACAAATGGGCATTAGGTGAGGGCGGGGCTCAGGTGAGGGCGGGGCTCAGGTGAGGGCGGGGCTCAGGTGAGGGCGGGGCTCAGGTGAGGGCAGGGCTCAGGTGAGGGCGGGGCTCAGATGAGGGCGGGGCTCAGGTGAGGGCGGGGCTCAGATGAGGGCGGGGCTCAGGTGAGGGCGGGGCTCAGTTGACTATATTCAACAATCAAGGAGGAGACTCGCTAGGAGACAGGATTCAAAGAGAGGAAAGAAGGAAATGAAACTAAAATAGGAGACTTAAACTTGGTAAACAAGGAAATGAGCTTAGAAGCAACGCTTCAAAAATAAAAATAGAAAACTGAAAAGTCATTAAAAACAGAACACGACAATTAAAGAGTTCAACTAAAATACCTGGATGTAAAAGTCACAAGCGGCGTCAGTCATCAGTAACCAGGGTTCTGTATTTATCATCAGAACACGAGGAAGAAGATTCTTCAGTGCTCCAATGAAAGAATATAAACATGATAATAATAATAATAATAATAATAATAATAATAATAATAATAATAATAATAATAATAATAATTATAATATTAATAATAAAGTTTATGATAATTATAAAAGCTCCTCTTCAAGAATCTAAAAACACTCCCTACAAGTACTTTATGAAAGCTGACTGTCAGATTTTCTCCTCCTGGTTCTGGCCGTGGGTAGAGGGCGTGGCCTGGACCTCTGGGCTACGTGGGTTCAGGACCGGCCCGCAGAAACCTGCCGCGGAGAACAGAAGACGGTCGAGTAAATAAACACAGGCTGCTCCGCTTACAAAATAAATATGCTGCCCACTGGGAAAAAAACCTCTCTGCTGGACCCGGCCGGTTCTGCTCAAGGTTCCCATTAAAGAGGAATGTTACCTCGCTGCTGTGGCCCGGTTCTTGTTGACATGTTTGGTTTGTGTAAATGAACGGCTGCAGAGGAATCCTGCCTTACATGAAAAGTTCCTCTCGCATATTAAACAACTCCAGCGCTTCCTCTTCGGGCCTGTCATTTCCTGCCCCGCCAGGACCTCTCAAACCCGGTTCATCGCAGCGACGGTCCGGAATGGAGCTGCGTAGAACAGGGAACCGCCCGGCTGTCCCAACCAGAGGACGGAATAAAGGAGCAGACCGGGAAAAAGTTCAAGTGATTGTATGTGGAGGGAACTCTCTCTCTTTAGTCCCGGTTCTGAACCGAATCTTCTTCTTATTATTATTACGATCATAAAAACGGATAATCAGTCATGTGATCTTGTCCTTTTCAAATTCATCAGATTATTATTATTAACATTTCATTCCATCTGATCAGGATAAAGAAAACCACCATTTTTTTTTTGCAGTGCAGTGGCTGAATCCTGTTAGGGGCTTATCTGTGACCAGCGGCGAGATGTTAAAGGCGTCCCGCTGACGGCGCCGGCTGTAGGTGGTCTGGCGGGGGATTTAAAGTCGTTTCTCACCTCCCCTGCAGAGATTCATTAAGATGTATTTGAGCTGCGTCGCCTCCTCTTCATCATTTAACCCAATTACAACAACAACAATAATAATAATCCTGCTGTAAAGAGCGGCGACTTTGAAACGTTCACGCTGGATTCATTAAATGTCTGTTTGCTTCTTATCTCAAAGCCCAAAGTCTCTCTGGTAAACTTTGTCCGAACCCAAAACCGCCAATAATGACGCTCAACTCAGCGGCGCCGGCCGAGTGTGTAAATATGCATGATGAGTGGGGGGTGGGGGGGGGTGTTCAGTATTAATGAGGGGCGGCGGTTTCGCAGATTCTAAATAATGAAGTTGAATAGGAATCTAAATATTAAATCTAAATATGAATGTAAATGTGAAATCTAAATTGTTCAATCTAATTCTAAATTTAAGTTTTAAATCTATATTTAAATGTTAATGTTATATCTAAATGTTAAATCTAAATGCTACAAAATGTAAATGTTGAATCTAGATTTAAACGTCAATGTTTAATATTCATCTCAACATATATATGCTAAATGTAAATTTAATTTAAATGTTTAATATATATGTTGAATCCAGATTTCAACATAAATATTATATCTAAAAATTTAAATTTGATTTCAAAGTAAGGCTTAAATCTAAATGTTAAATCTAATTCTAAATTAATATTCAAATATAGATTTAAATTTAAATGTTATATCTAAATATTTTATTTAAATGTAAATGTTTAATGTAAATGTTGAAGCCAGATTTGAACAGAAATATTATATCTAAAAATTAAAATTACATTGAAATGTATAGTTTAAATCTAAATCTAAATATTAAATCTAATTCTAAAGGTAAATGTTATATCTAGATTTAAATTTAAATGTTATACTTAAATGTTCAATATGAATAAGAAGGTTTATCTTAATGTTGAATTTTAATACTAAATGTTAATTTAATATCTAAATCTTCATATAAATGCTAAATGTAAATATTAGATTTCAACGTAAATTTTGAATCTTAATGTCAAAATGAAATTTTAAATAGAAATGTTCAATGTTACATGTTGAATCTAAACTTTAACACAAATATTGTATCTAAATATTAAAATTAGATTTAAATGTAAAGTTAGTTAGTAGAGCGTAAACACTTAAAAATCCACCGCAACATTCTGCCCGTGAGCAAAAAGCTGCAGGTAGCGGCGGCAGCGTCTCATCGCAGACGTACAGAATCAACGAGCCGTCGGATGCTTTGTGTGCGAGCGGCGGCGAGCGGCGGCGAGCGGCGGCGAGCGGCGGCGAGCGGCGGCGAGCGGCGGCGGCGAGGCCACGGAGCCTCTGCTGCAGCAGCTGCTGCTCTCAGCGCTCTGAGCTGATGCAGCAGCAGAGGACTGAGGAGGAGGAGGCCCTTCCTCCACCAGGCTGTTTGTTAGAGTAAGACATCTGCTCTGTTTGTCAGGGAGACGCCGCTGGCGCTGCACCCGCCTCCTCCCGCATGATGGCGGGTGGCGGTCACCTCTGCTGGGTCTGCAGCATCCAACGCCACGCTGAGGCACGGAGAGAGGAGAGTCTTTGTTCTACCCACACATTCAAACAAGCCTCCATGTTTTATTTTTTAAACATTAACAACAACGTAGGACAAAGTTCCTGATGTTTGTTTATGGTGAAACAACTTTGTCTTTTTTAGTCAATAATATATGATGTTGATTAAGTCACAGTGTTTAATAATACGATCGTAGAGTCAAAAGTTATTATTAAGCACCATAAACAACCGCTGAGCCTGAAACCGCCTATCGGAAAAGGTGAGCATGGAGACCCGACTCGTGAAACTGTTCACCCAGGGGAATTCAACTCGGCAGGCGACGGACGTGCTGGAGTGATCGTTCCCCCTGGTGACGTGAAATGTCTATGACAACAGGAGGCGGGACCACCTTCCACTAACCTACTCCAGGTGGCGAATCAAAGAATCTGCACCTCGCTGCTCATCCATCAGCTGCCGAGTTGAATCCCCCGGGTGGAACGGGGGATTCAACCGCTGTTTCACGCTCAGTTGCTTTTTCATTTGCGTTATACAATAAATCCCCGTGTTTGAACCAAATATTGTTCATGAAATAAAAGGTCTAAATATTAAATATTGAATCTGAATCTAAAGGTTAAATGTCAATTTGGTGGTCATAATGTTTTGAATGATTGACAGGTGTCAGAGATGTATTGAACGGTTTTGGTTTTTATTTTTTTAATTTATTTTCTCACAGATTGTACCTGAATGCAACACGGGAAACCCGAGTACCATCGGGTCAGTCGGTCCAAACGGCGCAGCCCACAGGTCTACATCTGAAACTCTAGCAGAGATCAACCCAGGCACTGAACCGGGTCAGATCGCCCCCTGACCCGCTTCCAGCAGCAACCGGGCTTTCATCAGGCTCTGAGTTGGACTGATGGTTCTGATCTACAGATGGGTTTGGGCCCAGAGCCCGTCGTTATAAATTAGGCAGCAGAGGAGTCGTGACAGATGCTCTGCAGAGGAATCCACCTCATCTGTGACGGCTGAGGAGGCGGAATACCGGGCCGTGTCGCTCCTCGCTCCGTCTGGCCTTCAGAACAAATCGGATCACGGTCAGAACCTTGGCGGCGCAGACGCTCGTTTCAGGTAATTCACCTCCCCGGTGTGAACGCCTGTTAACCACGCTTGAAGGAACCGCTGACTCGGAGCATCAGGGAACGCCACTCAGATCCCTTTGTTCTGCTGAGCTCTAAAGGCTGGTCGCGATCCGGTAACGACCGGTTCCGCCTCCGACCCACCGAACCACAGATTTCACTAAAAGAGTTTCCTAAAAGACAGAAACGTGACCCACTTTTTCTTCTGCAGACTTTTAACACTTCCTGTCTCTTCTCTGTCACTTCCTGGCAGGAGAAGGAGGTGAACCCTCTGACAGAGAGTGGCGTGAAGGTCCGCCAAAACATTATGACCGCCGGTCTAATATTGTGCAGCTCCCCTTTTCGACACCAAAACCGCTCTGACCCGTGGAGAACTGGACTCCAGCAGACTTCTGAAGGTTGTGATCTGGTTCCGTGTACAAAGATGTTATATTATTTTATTTTATATAATACGTATAAATGTGTGTGTTTAATATCTGGATATGGTCCACGACCCGGGTCCCAGGGGTTTGGGACCTTTGCATAATGAATGTAATGTGAAGCCACAGTTAGGAGCCCATTATTACCTCCAACAGAACCATTTCAGCACGTTTGGACTCCGGGTCGTTCTTTGACGAGTTTCTTCTTAAATGTGTTTATCATGAAATAAGACTTTGGATAAAAGAACGAAGGAGTGAAGGTTTGGGAAAAAGGTCTTAGGTGTTTGTTTTCACGTAGCTCTGGAATTCTCCTGGGTGGAATTCTGGTGCGACCCGCCACTTAACCCCGACCCCCCCGACCCGACCCTCTTGGGACTTTTTTACTTTTGGGATTATCCGGAAAAGAAGTGTGGAAATATGTGATTATCAGCCAGTACCTGCAGGACACGGACCGCAAACAGCACATGCGATCGGTCCACATGGGCTCAGATGAAGAACTGGTTCCGAAGTTAACAGAATCTGAAGGATCGGGCCGAGCCTACGCTCACGGAGAAGATAAGCAAACATTATTCGTCTCATTCACACACTTGAGCTGTCAGATCTGTGTTACACCACAGACTAATCAAGTACCATGGGAACCGGGTCGAGCCCGGGGGGCGCTCGGATGGGCAAAGCCCCTCTGTTCTCTACGACTGGCTCTGGTTCTAATAAGTCATCAAGTGCCGTCCTGAGGAACTGCTGAGCTGCTGAGCTGCTGCTCAAACATGATCCTGGGCTTGTTGGTGATTTGCAGGACAATTGGATCGGCAGGGGATGAGGAAAGGTCAGACCGGGTCGCTTGACCGGACCCAGAAGTTAAAGCTGATACTCCAGCAGCACTAATCCCCCTCAGACGAGGCTGCTGTCTGGGAACCAGAACCTCAGCGGCGTGGCGTCACTTTCTCCTCCTGCAGGAGGTCAGGTCCAGTGAGGTCCAGTAAGGTCCAGTGAGGTCCAGTGAGGTCCAGTGAGGTCCAGTGAGGTCCAGTGAGGTCCAGTGAGGTCCGATCTGCTGCTCCCATCAGGACCCAAATTTTTAGATGGAGCTCGGTTCAATAAGTTAAGGTCCGATCCAGAAGGTCCTGATTTGTTTCTGTTTCTTTTTTCAGTTTTTAGCATCTGTATTTAATCTGGTACCTAAAAACACACACACACACACACACACACACACACACACACACACACACACACACACACACACACACACACACAAACACACACACACACACACACACACACACACACACACACACACAGTCTTGTAAATCAGTACATCTTAAAATAAGGAAACACAATTATACATCGTCATAGAGTGGTTCTAATGAAAGTAAATCTGATGGAAAATTATAAAACAATCATTCATGCCTTAATAAACTTAACTACTTTGAAGAATGCACTAAATACACACCAAATACACACAAATACACACAAATACACACAAATACACACCAAATACACACAAATACACACAAATACACACCAAATACACACAAATACACACAAATACACACAAAATACACACAAATACACACAAATACACACTAAACACACACAAATACACACAAATACACACAAATACACACAAAATACACACTAAATACACACAAATACACACAAATACACACACACACACACACACACACACACACACACACACACAGTCTTGTAAATCAGTACATCTTAAAATAAGGAAACACAATTATACATCGTCATAGAGTGGTTCTAATGAAAGTAAATCTGATGGAAAATTATAAAACAATCATTCATGCCTTAATAAACTTAACTACTTTGAAGAATGCACTAAATACACACCAAATACACACAAATACACACAAATACACACAAATACACACCAAATACACACAGAATACACACAAATACACACAAATACACACAAATACACACCAAATACACACAAATACACACAAATACACACAAATACACACAAAATACACACAAATACACACAAATACACACCAAATACACACAAATACACACAAATACACACAAAATACACACTAAATACACACAAATACACACAAATACACACAAAATACACACAAATACACACAAATACACACTAAATACACACAAATACACACAGAATACACACAAATACACACAGAATACACACAAATACACACCGAATACACACAAATACACACAGAATACACACAGATACACACAAATACACACCAAATACACACCAAATACACACAAATACACACAAATACACACAAATACACACAAATACACACAGAACACACAAGAAAGAATCTTCGTTCCTCCTCTTCCTCACAGACATATTTTACATTTAACATAATTATGATTCTCCACCTTACGTTGATTCTTTACTACCAGCACCACAAACAGGTATTTGACAGAAATTGTGTTTGTAATTGAACAAATAAACAAACTATTTATAAATCAGAGAAGAATAAAAGTGAAAAAGTTGTGATTTATTAGAATAAATGAAGTGATATAATTTAAAGGTTTGGAAAAAGTGAATATTAGGATTTCATCAGACAGGAAGTCAAGATTTTGTCCTGAAGTTGATGAAACAGGTGTGAGGAGCTGACCACATGGACATGACTGGGTCAGAACCTCTTCAGAACCTCTCCAGTCTGCCGTGGTCAGAACCTGTCAAAAATGGTGCAGGTCAGACGGTACCGTCCATTCTGAGCTCGGTGACAGGTTCTAGCAAACGGTTCTCCTGTGTGGTTGATCCACCAGAAGAGATGAATCGCTACTAGAAGAGGCAGATTCTGATAGAAGTACTGGTGCTGGTTGCAAAAATGGGTCCTGAACAAGATAAGGCAGGTGGTTTTAATGTTATGGCTGATCGGTGTGTATGCAGTCAACAAGAACCACTCGCATCTGTTTGATCCAGATCTCATGCTGGTTCTCTTCAGGCGGTGATGCTGTTTCCCAGAGTTCTCCTCAAGCCCGATCCGTTACACCATGCAATGAGCAACAGCCTGGAGTGGATCAGAACCTGTTTGAGTTGTGAGGGGATCAGAACCTGTGTGTGTGTTCTGATCCCCCCCGCCTCCTCAGGTCTCAGAACTCATTTGACTCCTCATATGTTTTATGGATTGCCAGAACCACGAGACCGATTTGGACTCTTTGACAGCGTATTTTGTTTCCCCTCTCCTGCGGCTGCTATTTCTGACCCTGCATGCCTCCGCGGCGGTTCTGTGGGCCAGGAGGGCGCCGGCAGGGCCTCAGATGATACGACTGATGCGAGGGTACCCCCCAGTCCTCGATATGTCCGGGCGCCACCCTGAGGTCCGGTGCCGGACCTGTCGTCCCTCCTCTCGGCCATCAATCCAGACGGAGGGATAACGGGTTCATTTGGACCGGTGGTTCCGCCGCCATCGACCTTTTGAGTGGGGGGCCTCCGCAACACGAGTCCTGATCCACGGGGTCTGCATGCTAACGCTGAGGATTCAGGAGGCCCCCCCCCCTCATGACAGCCACCGCCGCGGCGCTTGACATGGAGTCAAGCCCAGGTGGCTCAGCTTCTCTCAGCACTCCAGACAGTCCAGAACCCGGCTCTGACAGGCGGGTCTGTGGGGAGAGGAGTCCAGACGCGGCTCTGACCCCACCGGCCCCCCGCATGTTGTTTACCTTCAGGTGTTGGCACCTGCTCAGAGAGTGAGAGAAGAGCGTTAGAGCGAGAGAGTCTTCCTCCACCTTCCTCTCAGACAGGCCTCAAAAATAAAACACCTCCTTCAGACACCGGCGGCCCGGTGGGCCTGCCAAGAACTGACTGGAGCTTGACCGCAGCTAAAGCAGCTTCTCCAGGCCGAAAATCGACCCGGGCTTTTTATTTTACTTTACCTTGACAAGAATATTCTCTCTGAGGCTGGCCCGAGGAAGAGGAGGAGGAGGAGGAGGAGGAGGAGGAGGAGGAGGACGGCAGAACAACAGCTCACGTTGGAATTAATCCTTTTTCAAGTAGGTAATGAAGAATTAGGACCTAAAACATCGGATCGGACTCAAGCTCCAACCCGACCAGACCTTCAATTACCGCAAGAACAAAGAGGCAAAAAAAAAAGATTAGCCGCATTAGCATGAGCTCGCGCCGAATAAAGCACCTGCACCACACCGCCACGGCGCCTCCCCCCACCTCCCCTCGCAGCCCCGCCTCCCCTCCCCTCGCCTCCCCCCGCCTCCCCTCCCCTCCCCTCGCCTCCTCGGGATGAATAGCCTCTTCTTTCATTTCCTTGATTTGATATCATCGTCCGACAATGTGTGACGCCCAAATGAGGATCAGAACACACGATACGCTTTCAACACACTGGGCCCCGGCAAATTGGAGGTTAAAAAAAATGGCGGAAGGCAATTACAGCAAATACGGTTTCCTGCCCGGCCGGTTCTGTTGTGGTTGAGCATTAGTGCGTGAGTAATTATGGAGAATCGTTCAGCGGGAACATAATTATGCAAAGTCTTTTTCCACGACGGACAAATGTGCGGCGTTATTGTCATTGTTTTGTAAACCCGGTTGATGGTTCTGTTATCTGTCGGCGCCGCCGCAGCACCTGGTTCCCACAATTAAAACAATCTTTGACATGAAGATTGCCACCGTGGCAATTAACTCAACCGTAAATATTATTCAGACTAGGAATATTTCATCAGAACAGTCAACGAGCCCATTTCCTCCCGCCGGGTCGAGCAGCAGGACCGGATCAGACGTGTGGGTTCTACATAATGTTGGTGTGCCGGATACATTTATACGAGTGATTTTATTCTTGTATATACTGATAACTTTATAATAATGAAAAATACAGGAAACCAAGACAACAACAACAACAACAACAACAACAACAATAATTATAATAATAATAATAATAATGATAACAATAATAATAATAATAATAATAATAATAATAATAATAATAATAATAATAATGATAATAATAATAATATTAATAATAATGATAATAATAATAATTAAATAATACAAATAATTATCATTTTAAAAACAAATAAAGGAACAATGTGAGGTCTACCCAATAGACTAAAATATTTGATGGATGAAACAGAAGGAAAATAACTCATCTTCATCTTCATCTTCTCGATGAAGATGAGTTTTCATCTCCCTTTTTTTTCGTCCCATAATCAATCAATAAACATTATTACTTTTATGATTATAATTTCTATTATGATTCTTTATTGTCTGCAGAAGTTTGATATTTGATGTATGAGGGATTTTATATTATAATTATTATAGTGTTATTATTATCATATTTATATATTATTATTATTATTATTATTATTATTATTATTATTTAAAAAAATTAACGGAAAAAAATATTTAAGGACTTTAGGGAAAAACTTTTTTTTTTCATAATTATTTTATATTATAATTACAAAAAATAAAAATTAAAGAGAGATTATGGAACAAATCTACATGAAATATAAGTAGATTTTATAATATAATTATATATATGAATAAAATAAATAGAAACATTAAGGTTCAAATCTACCTTTAATGTTCTGTAGCTTTTATAATATTGTTCTAACTGATTTAATTTAAATCAGGGTTTAATTCTTCAGATTTAGAGTTTTTCACACATAGAGTTCCAGACCATAATGGTAAACACAGTTTACTGTAAAAATAAAAGCTCACACCTCCTCTAACTGTGAGTAAGTCGTAGAGACGGAGGAGGTGGAGGTGGAGGAGGAGGAGGAGGAGGTGGAGGTAGAAGCGGCGTCCCTCTCCAACAGAGACTTGAACCACACATGGTGTCAGAACCAGATTAAAGGGGAGAAAATACAGGCCCACATTCATCTGGACTTTTTCTTTTCTGCTCCGGCTGTAGTCTAAGTAAAATGTCGTCCCATGTCTGGAAATATATTCCCCCCGGGGTCAAAGTCAATAACCCATTACATGGATTAAAGGAGCCCCTCTGTCCTTCGGCGCTCACTCCTGGGCCGCAAATAGCTTCTGATTTTTATTCATTGGTTTCTATCGCAGAGAAATAGTTGCTTAAGTACGTGTCAAAGCAATTTCTTCCCTCACATTTACTGGCACCAGAACAAAAGTCGTGCTGTTCCCCTGGTCCCGGCGTTCCCGCCTCACACAGCGACGGGAGAGAGAGAGAAATCAAACATCCGAAGTAGATGCTCGGAAGCAGGAAGAGCCTTTTATAAGGTGGGGAAGTTTCAAACACAGGATTCATCGGTGACACCTGTCGGAAAAATAAGTTCTGGAATTTCCTTCATTCCACCGAACCGACTTCACATCATGACATCATAACGATGAAGATGATGATGATGATGATGATGACTACTGATTTATGGCAGGATTATCTGTTGAGTCCAGCTGACGAAACTCTGCAACATTAATTCATTAAAATGTTAAATGTTTGTTCGGTTCTACATGAACTCTGGGACATATGACACATGAATGTGATTTATTCTTATTCTTTCATTACACACTTCTATCATAAATCTAAAGTTGTTTTATTACTTCATGTTGGTACATTTGTATTTTTATTGGCTGATCAACGATTTCCATGAAGTCTAACTTTATTTTCTTTAAAGTTAATGGGTCCTGTGTTTTAAGTGCTCTTATTTTGAAGGATGAGAGTGGAAGTAAAGTTGGACGGCGTTGTGTTTGTGCTCTGAATTGTTGAAAATAATTGACGGTGTGTTTCTCCGACCAATTTTACGACAACTCAAACTGAAAGAAAACTTCCTTCATTCCATTTAATATTTTTCTTTTCTTTACTTTATTGCTAACGTTAGCCGCTGTGCTAACGTTAGCTTCTTGAAACAAATGTTTGGAATTGTGATTGAATTGAAGTCTGATTAATATTCTAAACTCTTAAGATTAAGAAATCTTCCGATCTTCTGTTTTCTAAACTCACGATGAAAGATTTCCAAGCCGGTCAGATGTTCGTAACCATGGTAGCCGGCACCGACGGACCGTCCAGCCGCTAAATTCTAAAATGTTCTCAACATAATATATATTAAAGTTTTTGATCTTTTTTTAATGCAAAAATGATTTTAAAAAATGACATTTATTTAGAGAAAACTTGTCTGTTGGTTTTTACACAACAGCTTTTCTCAGATTAAAGAATATTCTAACAAAAACATATATTAATGATAATATAACTCTTTAATTAACGACTTTCTTTCTGGCTGATTTTATGAGATTAATCTTTTGTTTCATTAGTAACTTCTGTCGGTGATTTTAACTAACTCAGAGTCTGCATGGGTTTTATGTTAGTTAAAGGAGGTGGGGGGATTCAGCTGGCATGAACTGACGACCAGAACCACAGAACTACAGAACCACAGAACCACCGAACCACAGAACCACAGAACCACAGAACCACAGAACCACAGAACCACAGAACCAACCTGCTGTTCCTCCAGTACGTCCAGATGACCTCCAGGTTCAATATTCTTATTTGCCTGTTTGGTTCCAGACACCGACTCCACGGCGCAGACCTTCCAGCGGGGCAGTGATTTATCTGGCCAATTAAACTGGGGGATAATGAGGTGGGGGTGGGGATGGGGGTGTGTGTGTGTGTGTGTGTGTGTGTGTGTGTGTGTGTGTGTGTGTGTGTGTGTGGGGGGGGGGGGGGGGGGGGGGGGGGGGGGGGGGGGGGTCAGAGGTTAATGATAATGGTCTTTGAGATAAGTTGCAGGTGACCAATGGGAGTTAAGAGCGGAGAGTCTGATCCAGAACACATCAGAGTATAAATTGGGCCGGGCTGAACCCGTGGCTGATTAACTGTAGCTTGTCGCTAGGCTCTGTTTAGATGCAGAGATGATTTTACCGACGTTGGCGGGATTATTCATCATTTTTTAGAGAGGTAGGACGGGTCATCAGAACCAGAATAGATGACTTCTGCTGAGGTTTGTGCTACACTAGCTCTTCAGTGGGTCTGGGCGTAAACAAAGAAGAAGACCGCGTCCGTCCATCCTCTGCCCGTCAAATCCAACAAAACCCCGATCGCCTCCCAGCCAGCTGAGGGGCGGAGCTCACTGGTAATAGTGATATAATACTGAAAATCTATTTAGATTTAACATTTAGATTTAACATTTAGATTTAACATTTGGATTTAACATTTAAATTTAACATTTAACGTTTAACGTTTAACGTTTAATGTTTAACGTTTAACGTTAACATTTATATTTAACATTTAACATTTAACGTTTAACATTTACATTTAACATTTAACGTTTAACATTTAGATTTAGATTTAACATTTAGATTTAACATTTAGACTGAATATTTCAATTTAACATTTCGATTTAGATATACTATTTACAGTTAACATTTACTTTTAGCACTAACATTTACATTTAACATTTAGATTTAACACATTTAGATTTAACATTTACATTTAACATTTACATTTAGATATACTATTTACAGTTACCATTTACTTTTAACATTTAGATTAAACATTTGTATTTGTAATTATTATTTAGAGTTAACATTTACTTTGATCATTTACATTTAGATTGAACACTTACTTTTCAATATAAAACCAGTTTTTTTGGATATAATGTTGAAAATCAACATTTATTATTTACATTTAGATTTACATAAAATATTTAGAATCAATATTTAAATATACAATTTAGATTTGTTATTAATATTTAAGGTTTAGATTTAATATTAAGCCCTAGATTTAACATTTATTTTGAATATTTAGAGATTTAATTTAACATATGTTTGCAAGTTCATAAATGTTCATAAATGTTCATAAATGTTCATAAATGTTCATAAACGTTCATAAACATTCATAAACATTCATAAACGTTCATAAATGTTCAAAATGTTCATATTATAAATTAAATGTATTATTATTATTATCATTAAACATTCATAAACGTTCATAAATATTCATAAACATTCATAAACGTTCATAAACGTTCACAGATGTTCATAAATGTTCATATTATAAATTAAATGTATTATTATTATTATTATTAAACATTCATAAACATTCATAAACATTCATAAACATTCATAAACATTCATAAACGTTCATAAATGTTCAAAATGTTCATATTATAAACTAAATGTATTATTATTATTATTATTAAACATTAATAAACATTCATAAACGTTCATAAACGTTCATAAATGTTCATAAATGTTCATATTATAAATTAAATGTATTATCATTATTATTATTATTAAACATTCATAAACGTTCATAAACATTCATAAACGTTCATAAACGTTCATAAATGTTCATAAATGTTCATAAATGTTCATATTATAAATTAAATGTATTATTATTATTATTATTATTAAACGTTCATAAACATTCATAAACATTCATAAACGTTCATAAACGTTCATAAATGTTCATAAATGTTCATATTATAAATTAAATGTATTATCATTATTATTATTATTAAACATTCATAAACGTTCATAAACATTCATAAACGTTCATAAACGTTCATAAACATTCATAAACGTTCATAAATGTTCATAAATGTTCATAAACGTTCATAAACATTCATAAACATTCATAAACGTTCATAAATGTTCAAAATGTTCAAAATGTTCATATTATAAATTAAATGTATTATTATTATTATTATTAAACATTAATAAACATTCATAAACGTTCATAAACGTTCATAAATGTTCATAAATGTTCATATTATAACTTAAATGTATTATCATTATTATTATCATTAAACATTCATAAACGTTCATAAATATTCATAAACGTTCATAAACGTTCATAAACGTTCATAGATGTTCATAAATGTTCATATTATAAATTAAATGTATTATTATTATTATTATTAAACATTCATAAACATTCATAAACATTCATAAACATTCATAAACATTCATAAACGTTCATAAATGTTCAAAATGTTCATATTATAAACTAAATGTATTATCATTATTATTATTAAACATTAATAAACATTCATAAACGTTCATAAACGTTCATAAATGTTCATAAATGTTCATATTATAAATTAAATGTATTATCATTATTATTATTATTAAACATTCAAAAACGTTCATAAACATTCATAAACGTTCATAAACGTTCATAAATGTTCATAAATGTTCATAAATGTTCATATTATAAATTAAATGTATTATTATTATTATTATTATTAAACGTTCATAAACATTCATAAACATTCATAAACGTTCATAAACGTTCATAAATGTTCATAAATGTTCATATTATAAATTAAATGTATTATTATTATTATTATTAAACATTAATAAACATTCATAAACGTTCATAAACGTTCATAAATGTTCATAAATGTTCATATTATAAATTAAATGTATTATCATTATTATTATTATTAAACATTCATAAACGTTCATAAACATTCATAAACGTTCATAAACGTTCATAAACGTTCATAAATGTTCATAAAGTGTGACACAGTCAGCAGGTGTTTCTCTACAGTCAGAACCACACAAAGAACTTCTCTTCTAGATGCCACTAAATTAGACGCACTGTTCCTTTAAGTTTAAACACATTAATCACGCGGTTAAACGCTGACGGCGCCGGTAATGAGGAACCGGGTCCGATCCAGTGTAATATAAATGTTACCATCTGATAAGTCGAACCTTTGCTTCAGCTCATATTTGTTGTACTGTGGTTGATATTTCATTCGGGTCGGTTCTGTTATTGTCTGTCTCATGAAGTCTGACTCATCACAGGTGTTCAGAACCGTGACTCAGAACCATTCCTAGAAAGGGAAAACAAACACATTAAACACACATTGCTGAGTACTTTCAGATGCTGCCGGTCGGAGCGTGCCGTCAGAATCTGGACCCAGACCCGAGTCCGTGGAGTCAGACTCTGAATCCGAGTCCATAAGGAGGCAAACGGGCCTGAGCGGGTCGCCTCATGACGACGGGCTGTCAGTCACAAAGACGCCACAGCAGTGTGAAAAAGTATCGGCACCCCTCCTGATTTGTTCTCCATGGATGAGTGTCTCAGACTAAACTGTCGGATCTTCATCTCGCTCCACCTTCAGAACCAACATCTGCCACAGAACCACAGACTTCAGACACACGGAGATCTGTCTCTGACATCACTGTGCTGGAATTCTGGTCCGCTCCCTCTTGCAGAACCGCTTTGGTGCCGCCACACTGGAGGGTTTGTGAGCAGGAACGGAAAGTTTCAGGTCCCACCACCGCATCTCAACAGGGTTCAGGTCCAGGCTTTGACTAGGAGACCTACCCTTCTGCCTCGAGAGCCTCGTCTCTCTGCAGACTGATGATCTGACATTCTCCTTCAGAATTCTCCGCTAGAGATCAGAATTAATGAAGTTTTATCAGCAGCAGATCGTCTCCACAACATTCCACTGCCACCGCCATGTTTTACCGAAGGTCTGATGTTCTTCTGGTGGATGTTTGGTTTCCACCACTCCTCACCGCTCCATCAGTGTCTTTGGATTAGTGGAGCCATGACCTCTGACCTTCACTGAGGAGAGACAGGCCTGCAGGTTCTTGGATGTTCTCTGTGGGTCTTCTGTGACTTCCAGGATGAACCTTCACCGTCCTCTCGGAGCAATTCTGGAAGGTGGTCCAGTTCTGTGAAGGTTCTCCATTGTTCTAAGTCTTCCCCATGTCACGGTGGAGGCTTCAGAACCTTAGGAGCAGCTTTAGAACCCTTCCCAGACTGATGGATTTCCAGCACCTGCTGGAATTTCCTTTGATTTTGGCATATGTGAGACCTGGGTGCCAAGGTCCAGTTTCTGAAGATGTTCTGTTGAAGTGATGCTGTGATAAAACAGGGATGGTAGTGATCCGTTCTGCGCGGGTCCAGTCCGGCAAGAACCAGTTTTCAGGTTTAGCTTCTAAGGGGGCGGAGCCTGTTTCACAAATAAAATCATCAGTTGACACTTATCTTTGGGTCCAATTCTTTTTCACAGCAGCAGAATTCGCCGTAGGACTTCCTGAACCTCCCAGCTCTAATCAGAGGGTTCAGACTCCATCGTTTTTGCGGTGGGGGTAACGATAAGTAATCGAGTAAGAGTGAGTGAAGAGCGCCGGGGTGAAAAACGTCATTTCTGCATTTATTCATTCCAAACACATCTGCCCAGTGATCCAGATGTGAGTCAAAGGATCGGTTCCAGATGTAAGCCCAGTGAGAAAAGTTGTTTTCACTGATTTATAATTAGAGTTCCGTCTTTATCTACTAATAATCGTGTTGTCGTGGTTACGACGGTAATAACAGGCGTGATTTATCTCCAGATATCACTTTAACAGCCTCCTGTCTATCAGAACTGGAAACTATCTTCACCTTTTTATTTTTAATCAGTGTTAATCATTTCTAGTTACTTTAAATAAACACTTTTCATGAATTCACAATAGACACTTTAGATTTTATCCTCTTTTTTAAACTCAGGGCAGATCTAAACTAGCGTCTAGATGAAGGTGCTGCTTGAAGATCCTGATCCAACTGTAGGTCCAAAATACTTTTGACCAGTTTAGGCATGAACATATCTTATATTAGACAGGTGGTCATAATGTTATGGTCGACCAGATGTAGGTTAATGATGATAAATACAGGACTCACTTAAATTAGCATTGATGACACGCCGCGACCTCAAGCTAATTTAACTCCTGTGTTTATCATCAGCAGTATACGTCTGATCAGCCATAACATTATGACCAGCCGTCTACCGGTGTGTTTGATTTGAAGTATTTGTGCAGAACTGTGGAGAACACGAACAAAGGTCCGCTTCCCTCCGAGGTCTTGGTCCAGACGGATGACCCAGTCCCTTTGCTCAAGTGGATGAGCAGAAGAACACGAAACCGGGTCTCGACTTGAGAGGTGGGCCGATTCCAGAGTTGTTCCTAACAGACAGAGTCGGAGGTTCTTGGTTCTCGGTCAGCCTTGGGTCGTACCAGGACCTCCATTATCCATGTGAGGGGTACTGACTCCTCAATACACCACGGCTCGGACTCAGGAGCGCCAGACGGAACCACAACTCAAGAACCACCTCTGATAAAGACCGACCCAAAGTACCGAAACTACACTAGCTGGTTCCGAACAGGTTGGTCCTCTTGGTCTCAGAAGCAGGTCTTTCAAACCTCTGATGTCACTTCCTGCTCCAAGCTCGTTGGTTCTGAAAAGAACTCGGCCTTTTCTGTTTGTTAGGTTTCTTTATTTGGACTTACTTAAAGGAACTTAAAGTCAGGAATAAAGAATGTTGTGTAAACAAATA
>JBBDHG010000060.1:30000-40000 GCA_037951165.1 Lophius americanus
TTATCTATTAAATCTAGATTTTCTGAGACATCACATCAGACAAGAACTTTAATCCATTTCCAAACAACATCTCAATGAGTGTTGAAACCCCAGAAGAACATCTCTCACTCGGTGAGACCACCAGAGTCCACTCCAGAGTCCACTCCAGAGTCCACTCCACAGATTCTCCGCCCCTCGTTGTCCGTCAAACAAACCTCTTACCTCTGAGGTTCCGAGGACGAATTACGTCTATCAATTGACTTAATTCAGTCATTCTGCCGAGGGGCAACGCAACAGTGACCCTTATCTGGGGGTCCAGGAACGCCGGCGGCATTTTAACGCCACCATCATCGCGGTCCAGGACTAAAATAGAGCGCTACAAAAACATCCGCCGTGTTCCTGTGGGCTCAGTGGGTCAGTCACATGACCCATGTCAGTCAGGAGATGTTAATGCCGAAGGATCGCTGTAAGAGTAAGTGATTAGTTCTAAAGCCCGTTTACACGACAACCGGGTCGCTGGGTCAGGAAACGCTTCTTCCTTTTTTCAAAAAAAAAATTGTTATTCCAAAACACAAAAATACTTTATTATATAAATCAGGTCAGTGATTATATTATGTTATGTTGTTCAGTATCACAGAATAACAGCCACAACATTAAAACCACCTGACTAATATTGTGTAGGTCCTGTTTATGAACCCATAACAGCTTCTTTTTTTACAGCTCAGCTGTCAGTGGTTATAATGTTATGGCTGATCACCTTTGACTTTCAAACTTAGCTACATATGACTGATAATGTTAAATAAAGATCCGTCGTACAAAGTGAACCACCTGCTACATAAAACTCTTATTTTGAAAGTGAAGCTCTTCCTGAGAAATTATGGCCCCGAAACTTTTGGAGAGAAAGCTCCCCTCATGTCAGAATGTCAGAACCTTCCCCAAATCAACCCAGTTCTTCCTCACACTAAGGTCTGTGTGTTTGTGAAATTTGAAAATGATCCATGAAATGGTTTTTGAGTTATCGCGTTTAAATGAAGCATCTGCGGCGGAAATATATAATATATAAGTGATGGCTGCTTTCCATTCCTCCTCCTCCTCCTCCTCCTCCTCCTCCTCCTCCTCCTCCTCCTCCTTCTCCATGAGTTCTATCCTTCCTGCTTCAAAGCCTCCATCCAATCAGCATTCCTCCACCCTCCTCCTCCAACCGATTATTATTCCAATCAGCAGATAGAAATGGCGGCGGCTGCTTGTGGGCCGATCCTCATAAATCTCCCATAATCCTCTTCCTTTCCCTGAAGGCCAGAAAGAACTGGTTCTGGTGTCAGAAGTGCACACGGCCCGCTTTGATGACGGCGAGGAAAAGTCTGGAGCTCGCCGTCGGCGTCTCATCAATATGCACACACCAGGCTGGTGTTGAAGGATGATGACCTGCTGACATCTTCCACCTCAAACGGGAGGTGATGAAGACGAAGAGCGCTGAGGTTCAGTGATGGAGTATTCCTCCTGAGCTCCTCCTTTTCCTCAAGTCCTCAGGGATGGGTCGAAGACAGATAATTAAATTCCCTCTGTTGTACTGGGTTGTTATAACAGCCATAACAATACGACCACCTATCAGTGGTTGTATTGTTATGGCTGAAGTCTTTTCTTTTCAAATATATTTTACATTCATTACATTCTTATCATATGTTAACTGTGTAGAAACAAAAGGAAAGAAAAGAAAAGATTATTCCAGAACCGGCATCCATTAAAGTCCGGCTCAGCAGAATCAGGATCTTTGAGTTGAAGGTTGAATTCTGTGTCAGTGGATGATTTTTATACCTTTGGAGATTCTTCCAGCAACGTAAACGTCTTTACATCCTTCAGGAACAGGATTAAGGACGACGTCTATTTCTCCGGGGCGCCGCACAGGAAACATGGCCGACGGCCGCGTCTGGGCAGAGAACAGAAGTCGGACCGACGCGGTCCAAACGTCGGCTGGACCGGACGCTGACGGCGTCGCGGCTCTGGCAGCTGCAGAAACAGTGAAATTAAAGACCTCCGGATTCAACGCGGCGACCTTCACCTCTTTAAATCCTCGGAAGCCCCTGACCGACAGCCCGGACCCCCGAAGACGGAGCTGTCCACCGGGGGGGTTCGGTCACCCGACACCGCCGCTACATTTGGACCGGAGCGATACGCTCGAGTGTGTTCAGCACCTGAGCAGGCGATAAGAGTTCCACGGGGTCTTGTTAATCCCACCCCACCTCATAAAAGCTGTTTTATAGCCGGACCAGGAATCCAAAGTGTGTTTCCAGTTGTTCCCTCACATCTCCAGGGTTCTGGAACTCCAAACGGGCCCAGACTAAATCTCTATGAAGACATCGACCCAACAGTTCCCTTCATCAGTGTTTGTCTGTTGGAACAGTAGTACAGCAGTCTCCGTTCTTTACTCCCTGAGATCTGTAGACCCTCCAGTGAGGTCCGGATCCACCTCGGGGTCCCCTCGCCATTTAAGGTGCATGAAAAACCCTCCAAAGGGGGGGGCACCCTGGCCACCCGACAAAGAAAGCTCGTTTCAGCTGCTTCTATCAGAACCTCCTGCTTTCAGTCTCTGCCCGGAGCTCATGAGCAAAGCTGAGGGTTGGATCGCAGCAGGACCGGTCGATTGAAAACGCTGAGCGGAGAATCTGCCGTGGAAACAATTATGACATTCTGGACCGGCTCTGGAGTAATAGTTCTACTAATGCCCTTCTAAATGTGAGTCGCAGGTCATCGGGGTCAAAGGGTGTCATCATGAGGGTCAGAGCACAAACAGACTGTTGTTGTTGTTGTTGTTGTTGTTGTTGTTGTTGTTGACATGACATCATGGGGAGATGTGTGATTAAAGTTAAGATCAAGTTATCTAGAGTTTATAAGAAAGACAGAAGTTACTGAGAATCCTTCAGACTTAAATTCAAACTGGATATTAAAACGTAAAAGTTCTGTTTAATGATGTCATAATGGGTTTTAACCCGGAAGTAAAGTCGGCTTGAAAGAAATAAAAACAAATCTAATATAACGAGAATTAAGTCATAAAGTCGCAATTATATGAGAAAAAAACAAAAAAAACTTTTATGATAAAAATTTGTAATTTTTTATGTAAAGACTGTTTTTACTTTAACGAGACTAAAAGTAATAATTTTAAGAGATAATTTTATTTCTTTGGTGTTGTTCTGTGCCAAACACACACACACACACACACACACACACCCACACACACACACACACACGCACACACACACACACACACACACACACACACACACACACACACACTTATATTATTATTACTGAAATGTAGTTTGAGCAGATGCTTCATTTCCAACAGGTAGCCAAAAGATTCGACTTTATTCTCGTCAAATTACGACATTTTCCCTTAATATTACAACTTTTTTTTTAAGCCTGGCATTATTTTGTATAAAGTCCCAAGGCGATAACGTATAACAGAAGATGATGTCATGTTTTGTATAATTTATGTAAACTGAACATTTTCATCTCTTTAATTCCTTTGAATGTTAAATGTGCGTTCTGCTGCGATGTGGAGGCGGAACCTTCCTGAGAACCTCCAGACATCAGCAGGATGTGGATCAGGAAGTGGAGTGAAGTTCTGTTTCTGGTTAATGTTGTGAAACCAGGTATGGCGGCGTTTTGTGCTTCAACATCTCTGCGACTCCACGACAAACACAAACACATTGTGTTTCTGTCAGTCACGCTTGACGCCAGAAGGAAATGGTGGAAATAAACGTTTACAACGGTAAACGTCACCTGACCTGACGAGCCGGGTCAAACGGACCTCTGGGTGGTAAAGTCTCGTGAAACGACTTCTCCCATCAGTCAAACGTCATACTTTAGATTTTATCATTCAGATTTTAAAAATTCTGAACTTTACTTCAATTGTTACTTTTTCCAGTTTCCGCAACTACAGGTTTACATGAAAACGTGAAAAAGTAGTAATTTCATCAGGATAAAATCGTGATTTAAGGGGAAGGAAGTCTTAATTTTAAAGAAAAAAGTGATTATACCAGAATAAAATCTAAATTTTGCAAGAATAAAACCGAAATTTTAAACCTAATTAAAATGAATTTTAAGGTCATAATTTTACTAGAAAAATCTTTGTAATTTTATGAGGACTAAAATCCTAAGTTTACAAGGAGAAGGTGTTATTTTATGTCTTTGACATCATCTCTCATGTGGTGGAAGGTTCCTTTAAAAGATATTTGGGGTATTTCTTACCTTTTATTAATTTATTCGTATTTGAAAATGAAAGGTTTTGCCCAGATATGCACTAAACACGTAACAGTTTTTCTTCATGATGGAGGAAGAGGAGGAAACCACACGTGTTATTTTATATATGAAGTGATATTCCATAGATTTGCCATAACATTATAACCACTAGCAGGCGATGGATCATACCATTGTTAGACAGATGGGGGATCTGTTGGGTGTCACGTGATTCTGCAGCGGTCAGAACCAACCAAAGGTGGTCAAGGGAAGGAGGACTTAGTGAAGCGGTGACCAGGTCATGGGCTCTGGAAGCTCTTTGGTGCACTAATCCGTGTTGTGATTCCTACAGAAGAGGTGCAGCAGCATAAACTGCTGACGTAGTTAAAGCTGGTTCTGATAGATAAGATGTTGCTGGAGTCCGGGCCTCGGTGGGTCGGAGCTGTCTGGAGGCAAAAAGAAGTCCTACACAATATTAGGCGAGTGGTTGTAATGTTATGGCTGATCTATATATATGCATGGCAGCTGAGGGCCTATATCATGACCTCCCAACTCCTGTGGGGCGTCAATAATTACAGGGAAGCAGCTTCCTCCGCCTCACGCTTGTTTGCAGACGTCTGGACTGATGCATTCTGGGAAAACGAAAGGGAAGTCATTTTAGTCACTCCTAAATAAATAAACAGCTACAGGAGGAGGATGCCGCCGCCGCCGCCGCCGCCGCCGCCGCCGCCTTCCCGCGCACGTGTTTCCAATAAGAGCAGACGTCTGGTTATCTTCACCCGTCAACAACGATTCCAACCGAGCGCCGTAAACCAGAACAGAACCAGTTAGACGTCAGAACCACGCAGACGTCAGAACCACGCAGACGTCAGAACCAGGCAGACGTCAGAACCACTCAGACGTCATGATTTCCGTATGACCTCAAAATGGGTTGAAACTGGATTTGTGGATTAATTAGCAGACTATCTACTGATCTACCATAACATTATAACCACCGACAGTTGAAGTGAATAGCGTTGATGACTTTGTTGCCATGGTTACCTGTAAAGGGGTGGGATCTATTTTTAGTCCTGACGTTGAAGCTGGAGGCGGGAGGAGAAGATGAACGTGAGGATGGGAAGGCCTCGGAGGAGAGACCGTACTCTGATGGGGACACGACTCCGACCATCTTGTTGGTTTTTGGATCAAGTTTTTAAGATCCTACCTCCAGTTTAAATTTTCTGGGTTTCTGCGACTTCTTGAATCAGACGTGTGCGCTGATCCGGCCGGGCTGGAGAACCTCTCCAGACTGAGATGGTTCAATAAGAACGATGTGTCCGATAATGAGCGGATTGGGTCGTTCCTCTCTGATGAACCGATCTTCATAATTGCGACTTAAGGCGAAACCTCGGGATAGAACCTCGAGGGGGGGGGGTTCTGTTTGGAACCACTCCACTTTCTCTGGCGGTACTTTGCATTTTAGAACTTGTCTGCCGTCAGACAGACTCCAGCAGGAATGTGATTATATCAACAAAACGGTGTCAGGTGCAAATGGCTTTGAGCCGCCCCACAACAACCCCCCCCCCCCCCCGAGTTTTCAACACTTGAGATTTCCTCTGGGACCGCCGGTCCACATTACCCGTCTATAAAAAGAAGCAAATTGCCTGCTTGCACAGCCAAACCGCCGCTTGAAAGCGCCTTCGGCCTTCTTCTCCTGGTCGCTATTAGAGCTCAGGGAGGTGTTTTCCCTCGGGGGGCCTGTCCCCCACCCGGCCCGCCGAATGCCAGGACCGGCTCGACACAGCTCCGGTGGCGGCGGACGTCTTGTTTGCTGCTTACTGGCACCGCCCGAGTGGATCTCGGGAAGGAGATACGGGAGTATCTCTAACTTCTGGACCCGTCTCGGCAGACAGCGGACCGACCGGGAGCGTAACCTGAGCCGGCGGCGAGGAAGCGGCGGGCGGGGAGTTAAGTGCTGCCTGAGACCGGATGAATCTTTTCACAGATTCTTCTGGAAGGGAACGCAGATATTTATGTCCTCTCACCTCCCACACGTAGACCGTTGTTCTCGGGGGGGGGGGGGGGTCCGGTCATCATGGTGGAGAATTAACACCAGCGCCGCTGGAATGAGTCACGGAGGGTTCACACCAAACCTCAGCGGGACTGAAACCGGTGGCGGTGATGTCATCGATGATGTCATCGATGACATCATCGATGACATCACCGCCACCTATGACATCAAATCCACAACACCTGTGACGTCATAGATGACATCACAGGTGTTGTGGATTTGATACTTTTGTGTTTTACCTGCTTCACTGATTCATGTTCTGATCAGACCGATCAGCCGTAACATTACAACCGCTGACCGTTGAAGGGAGAAGCGTTGATCATCTGGTTCCCATGGTTACCTGTCAGTGGGTGTGGTCTCTGAGGCAGCAGGTGAACATCTGAAGGACTCTGAGATGGACCATCTTCTGATTGTTAGACGGAGCATCTCCACACTGAACAAAAAACATGATTTGTTGAATTTATTTCAATAATTAAAGTCAACTGATTAGACGAAATGAAAACAAAGTAAGAGATCAACTCATCCTGCTTCTGACACGGAAAACCCAGAGTTTCCCTCCTCTCAGGCTTAAACAAGTCAGAGTTTCCTCTAAGCCTGCTTCTTGTAACACCCCCTGTTGTTGGCGGTTCTGCTGGTTTGTGGGTCGGAGGAAGGACAGCTGGTGAACTGGCGGCCGTGTCGTGGCGCCCAAAAGCAAAAACAAGAAAATGACAGAAAAGCACAAACAACTAGGTTTTATTTAACTGAATATATAACCCAACATGTAATCTTGAACATTCCCTGATCTTCCTCTGAGTGGTTCCTCTGGTCCACTGAGGCAGCTGACTGATCCACGGCGGCGAGCCTCAGCCAGAGTAAACTGGGCCGCTGTGATTGGTCCAGACTTCAGTTTATGGTTCAGCGAGGAAAACATTTGTTTCTAATATTGAGGCAGTAGTAAACATCAATTTAATCAACCAAACATAAAAGTTAGCGACACATATGAGCTCTCGGTCATTTGGGTGGGCCTGCTGTACCAGTGGGTGGGCCCGGGCCCGTTAGGCCCACACGTAACGCCGCCGCCTGGTTGATCCTCAGCTGGTTCCATTAGGATGGCGTCCGTCTACAGTTTACAGTGACACGCGGCCCCTCGCTCTGACAGCTGCGCCCTCTCAGAGACACGCCCCCTCATCGTTGTGACGGAGCAGGGATGACTTTTACACATGTGGCCCGCTTACACTTCTCCCCGTCAGCCAATCAATCCTGCAGCCACAAAGCGAGGCGGCGGAGGCTTCATCAGCGCGTCTCACATTAGCCGAGCGGTTGGAGTGACGGTTGAGAAACTCGGGGGGCATTGGGGGCGTGACCAACTGGGTGGAAGCGTGGGGTTGTGTCAGTACGAACATGTCTGCCGGGCTTCATCTGGTACCGGACTTGGGAAAAATAATTAGGAGGCGGTGTGAGAGAGAGCTGGTCTGGATCTGTGGTTGGACCTGAGGGTGGATCAGGACTATGTGGGAGACTGAGGCTTGAACTGATCTGGTCTTAAAGCCGCTGATCTGCTCGTAGATACTTATATTTATATTTCAGAGTTAAAAGTTTCCGAGTGAGATGGTTACGTCCGATGAGGCGGGGCTTCTGGAGCATCTGATGGCGCCGCAGAGAACTTTTGGAGCTGTTTCCTGTAGAGAGTGATGCTGAAGGTGGTCCAGTTTAAAAACCCCTTTAATGTCCTCATGTCCCTGTTTCTTCTTGAAGAATGCGACTGAACTTCTTACTGTGAAGGTTTATAATCCGACCCCGTGGAAGCATGTAGATGCGTAAGAGTAAGGGGCCAAGGACGGAGCCCTGGGGGACACCCCAGGAGGAGGTATTGACCACGGGGACTGAGAAGGTCCTTTTTGATGAGTAGGATTTATTTTGCTTGTAAAAGAATGCGCTGACTTACTGAACAGAATTCTTTATTTATTTACTTCTTTTTTTCTTTATGCATTCAGTTTTTGATTCATGACGGAGAATTTGGGAAATCTGTTTTTTTTTTTTTGAGGGTTCATTTCTTTTTTCTTCATTCAGTTGGTCTTTATTTTAGTTTTTTTTTTTAATGCATTCATTTTTCACTCTTTTATTTTCTTCAGTTCCGCCGCGGTCGGGTCGACCTCTTCCTCAGCAACACTCTCCAGCTCATCTTGATATCATGAGAGGAGCCCCTCCTCCATGTTCTCCTCCCAGCTCACCTCGTACTGATGGTCAGATCTGTGGGAGGCTGGCGGACGCTCCAACCCACCCGGTCAGTTCTCCGTGTGAAGTGGATTGTGTTCATTGGATTAGGAAGAACCTTCCACAGCCGGGTCTCCTGGAGCCTCGATGGAACCACGTTTCACCGCTCTCAGATATCAGCAGGGATTTCTGGGTCACGAGTCTGATTCCCTCACCGCGGGCGCGTCGCACCGAAGAAAGACCGAAGGTTATTGAAGGCGTCCTTGGAAACTTCTTGTTAGAAGTGTAATTATATATAATTATCTCCTGATTGTCTGACAGTCACTTCCTTCCTTTGATGACACTAACTATTGTCAGGTGTAACATCCCAACTGCATGAACGTGGCGGCTGTAAGCCAGCAGGTACATTTAATCTGCCCTAATTAGAAGGTTGCCGGTTCCATATGCAGTCTGCAGGTCTTAGGGTCCTTGAGAAGGACCCTGAACCGCTGGTTGTCCCACTGGCCACCCGGTGGTCTTCAGGTGTTCATGAAACAAACGCAGAAAACTAATTTCACAATGTTGCACTGGAGGATATATATATATATATATTATCTATATATATATATATATATATATATATATATATATATATATATATATATATATATATATTATCTATATATATATATATATATATATATTATCTATATATATATATATATAGATATATATATATAGATAATATAGATATATATATATAGATAATATAGATATAGATATAGATATAGATATAGATATAGATATAGATATATAGATAAGTATTCTTACGCTGTCGTCCTTGAAAGCCCGGATATATCCCTGAAAAGAAACCCAATCCCCTGCGTTGTACAAGCATTCCCCCTGATTGAACTCTCTAACTATGAAGTTATATATGGAAAACCGTGTTTTTCATGAAAGAAAAACTCCCATAATGAGTAAAATAGAAACTATTAGAGTAAAATATGATAAAAAAAAACATCAAACGCACCAAAGTTGTACTAAATTGGACCGGTTGGGAAAATGATGGCCCAAAAACGTTTGGAGATAAAACTCCTCCTAATGGCGGAAATATAAAACTGACTTTTCCCCAAATCCCTCCAGTTCTTCCTCGCACTAAGGTCTATGAGTGTATAAAAGATGAAAATGATCCACGACACAGTTTCTGAGTTATGGATCTGCAGCGGCGGCGATGATGAGTCCATAATATTCCCGACTTTCCTCTAATCCTGGTTCCATACTTGGCCGGCCCGTCTGTGTCTGTGAGCCCGGTTCTGGTATCATGCAGGCAGTTCATGATAACGTAAGCCACACTAATTCAGCGGTCATTAGTTCTACACGTATCGGGCCGGACCCGACCGCGTATCACAGGCAGATAGGATTTGCCCTAATTTGCATAATAAACATGCTAAACCCAAAGCAGCTAAATCAGATGTAAATAAACCTTGAAGTGAGTCCTTGTCCGCCTCCGTCCATTTTCATGTGCGCAGATTATTAATCAATATTTACTGGCCATAATTA
>JBBDHG010000060.1:45000-102500 GCA_037951165.1 Lophius americanus
GGCAACGCTCAGAGGATTTTTGTGGAGCTGAAGTTCACCCTGAGGGATTGTAACAGCCTTCCCGGAGTGGTGGGAACCTGCAAGGAGACGTTCAACCTGTATTACCAGGAGACGGATTCGGAGATGGGCAGGAGCTTACGGGAGAACCAGTACGTGAAGATCGACACCATCGCAGCAGATGAAAGCTTCACCCAGGGCGACTTGGGCGAGAGGAAGATGAAGCTGAATACAGAAGTGCGTATAATTGGGCCCCTCTCCCGGCGCGGCTTCTACCTGGCCTTCCAGGATGTAGGGGCGTGCATCGCCCTGGTGTCCGTCAAAGTCTATTACAAGAAGTGTTGGTCCATCATCGAGAACCTGGCCACCTTCCCGGACACGGTGACCGGATCGGAATTCTCCTCTCTGGTGGAGGTGGAGGGGATGTGCGTGAGCGATGCAGAGGAGGAGGCCGACAACTCTCCCAAGATGCACTGCAGCGCCGAAGGGGAGTGGCTGGTGCCCATTGGGAAATGTATATGCAAGGCTGGATTTCATCAGAAGGGGGACGCATGTGAACGTGAGTCAGACCGCCATCATGCTTTAGTCATAACACTGACTCTATCACACACATGTACACACAACACACACAAACACACACAGTGTCATCGTCTCGCCATCGGACGTTTCCAGGGAGGAAAATTGCGGTTCTTGGTTTTGCTCAAGGAACCTGCGGCAGGTAGATTTCAGGGGCTAGAGCTGCCGTCCCCCAAACGGAAGGTTGAACCGCCGTCCTTCCCAAAAAAATTACAGCCGCCCCAAACTTTCTGTAGTGATTTAAGCCCCGTTGGCATGACAACGGTTGAAGAGCTGCAGTAAGCATGCCAGGCCACTAGTTGGCAGTGTCACCTTTAAAAATCAAAACAATGTCGTTTTCCATAGTTTTTGTTTGTTGTTCTGTTTACGAGTCGCTGTAAACGCCTCAGTTTCCACAGGAACTTTCTTTTTCCAGTTTACATTGTAATTGTAATTATGGCGCTTTCTAATCATCGCACTCCGGAACCGGGTTTCAAAAGATCCATAACACTGTTTACAGAAACCACAAGAAAAGCCATTTGAGTCAAACTTTATTGTAGTCTAAGTCATATATACATATACATATATATATATATATATATACACATATATAATAATGTGCTTATTTTTCATCTGACGAGACATCTATTCTCACCGGGCGTTTTCTAGGTCGGAACATTTTTCCCTTGCTTCATGCGTTCTGGTCCTTAATTATCTCGTTAAGGGATTAAAACTTGTTGCAGAGGTTGTTTTGCTGGTTCTGAGCGAGTCCGCGGTTGAAACTAGAGTTACTGTAATCATGATTCTGTTGGATCAGCAGTGAACAAAACTGCTTTGTCAACGTCAGCGCTCCTTATTTCAACATGTTTCACTTTGTCTCAAGTCAAATCTACTTGTTTTTAGTCGGGTCACAAATATTTTAAGGTATTTTGGGTTTTTGAGGCTAGACTTGTTTTAAAACAAAAAATATCGGCATGTTAAATTTTCCTGATCTGTTGGCAGAAAATTTTGCATCTTTTGAAAAAACATAGATCCTATTTTATCACAACTTTTCTTTGAGTCTTTGAAGCACCTAATTCTCCAGAAAGAGTTCTGCGTTCATCGTGGAAACAGTTCTAGTACACCAATCCACTAAAGCTGTTGTACACATGCTTAGCCAGTAGTAGGCGAAGTAGCGCTGTTTTAGAAGAATCGCGACGAAAGATTACTGATTTACGCAAAAAAATCCGTAACGCTGTTTTACTTGAGCCGCGTCCAAATTTTAATGATTCACGAAAAAACTCCTTAAAGCAGTTTTAGCAGAACCGCGACAAAAGGTTAGCTATTTACGCAAAATACGAAAATGCTGGTCCAGCAGAACCGCGACAAAAGATTTCTGATTTATACAAAAACTCCGTACCAAACCGAAACAAAAATGTTCTGTTCACGCAAAACTCCGTAACGCTGTCTTAACAGAACCGCGACAAAAGGTCACTGATTTCCGTAAACACTGTTTTCATGTAAACGGTCCTTTAATTCAGTCTTAGAGTTCTTTAATTAACTTTGAGAAACCTTTGGTGGGGATTTACATCATAAAAGGTTTGCCAAGAAGGAGGAAAAAAAGAGGTGTACAATAAAGTGGGGAGTATTAGTTGATTTCATTATGCAAAGCAGGTAAATGACAATTTAGGCACCGCCGGATGAATAGTCGTCTTTGCAAATGGGATTAAAGCGGCTGATTTGGCGGCAGTGAAGATGGATAAAGTACCGAGGCCAAACATCCCCGTCGTAATAATTGGAATCTGCGTTAATTGATTGCGAGGCTCTTCATTTACGGCGGTGATTCCGTGGACACTGGGATTAAATAATAACTGAGTTCAGCTCCTCGCCTCTCCTTCGTCGTGGCAGCGAGCCAAAGCAATCACCGACAGAACCCTCGGGTCTACAGGAAGTCCAGCCGGGCTTATTGTCGTCCTACCACAGAGAGGGAAACAAACGACCGCCGCGGTGTGGCGTTCAGGCCGGACAGGAAGGGCGAGCGCTGCCCGGCTGTGGGCCGGGCTTTGCGTTGTCGACTGCAGCGGCGGATCGTTCCGCTGCAGTCGACAACGACGTTCTTTCTGACGCCAAACACTCGGAGGATTATTTTCAGCCGCCACCTGACCTGAAAGATAGAAATCAGGATGGATTAAAAGAGTGTGGGCGGGGGGGGGCGACTCAGGGCGGGGGGGCGACTCAGGGCGGGGGGGCGGCTCAGGTCGGAGAACTTAAGTGGGCCCCCTTGTTAGGCAAGCCTCTTTCTTTCTGTGAAGTGGGTAACTCCTCTGCCTGAGCAGCTTAGGAGGAGCAGCAGCCAGTAATAATTGAATGGAATGCATCTAAGAAGAAATTAGTGTCTCTGGCAGACGCGCCTTTATGCGGCGCCGGCGTCCATTAGGGATTCCACCGAGGGAAGGTGTGTTAATGAAATATATTAGGCGGTGTAATTTGGAGCGACGCTGCCCGCCGTCCGTCCTTCTACGTCTCTGACGTTTGCTCTAATTCGACCCCGCCGACCTTTTCTCCGTTGTTCCTGTGGTTATGGTACATGTGGGATCCAGATCGTGTTCCGTGGTGGGAGGTTTTATTTCCACGGGGAGCGCCATGCGGCGTGTCGTAGTGGCTCTATTAATTAATCTGCTCACGCGTGCCGCAGCTCGCCGCAGCCCGAACCCGAACCCGGGGTTGACTGCGTACGGTGGGCGTGGATCAGGTTCTGGACACTGCGCCTTCATCAGCCGTATCTCCGGCGAGGTAGGAGCAGCCTTTGTATTAAGGGGTAGTTAATCTAAATAAAACCGCCGTCACGCTGCACAATCAGCACTTCTTCCAGCCGACACTAAATTGTCCATTCAGTACTTTCACCCGCCGCAATCTAACAGCTATTCAAAGTATTTCTATCCGCCGAACAGCAGAGCAAAGAAGTTCAAGTGGCTGTGACCGTTCCAATTGTGAGAATCCTGCCATTTGGACCGTCGGACCGGCCCGTGTGAAAGAACATCCTCATAATGGAGCCTGCAGGAGATGATGCACCTTCTGTAGAAAGGCTTCAGCAGGATCCAGGTCGTTTTCTATGAACGCATTCATACCTGCTTTAATGGGCAGAGTGAAAGACGTGGCGTCTTCAGTCAATGCTAATAAGCTAATGCTAAGTCATTTACGTTTTCATTTTCTTCGATCAAAAAGGTCAATCTTGGACTGATTTACATCACCTTGTTGTTCCTTATGCATATCGAATGAGACATTTGGCCACACCCACAGAGCTCTCACTACACCCACAGAGCTCAGACCACACCCACATAGCTATGACCACACCCTCACATATATCTGACCACACCCATATAGCTCTGACCACACCCACATGTACTCTGGCTCAAACCATAGGCCCCACCCCTGAAACGCTCACACGACGGCGAACCCAAGAATTTTCGAAGAAATGGATATATAGTTAAACCACATTAAGCAATAAAATATTAACTTTAGAGCAAGTTTAGTTTAAAGATTCTGAGATTTAACAAAAATTATCAATGATGTGATAGAAGTCAACTGAGAATTTTGGCGGACCAGCGCCTGGCGTTAGGTCCTCCTCGGCCCAAACGATCTGGTTGTTTGGTTCCATTCTGGTATTAAATGAAGCGGCACAAATTCTCCTACGTTTTGACGTAAAATGTCAGAATTCTGGGTTTTATTGCAAGTTGTTGGGAAGAATTGTCAGCAGGCCAGTCAGTCCCTCTCCACTCTTTAGTCATGTGACCACATCATTTCTCATGGACATTGGTTTTACAATTTTTTTTGTTGCAATTTTCGCATAAACAGTTCAACTACCAAAATGTTTTTACTTAAAATTCGTAACTCAGTATTCCTGATGGCGCCGTACATTTTGATGTATCGTAAGTACGTCGAAGGAAAGTCAGTGCGCTTCTGTTCTTTGTATTCAGACACAATAAAAGAAGAATAATGGGTGAAATGTAAATAATAAATCACAGAGACATTACTGTGTCATTTGTTTAACTCGCTGCCAATTAGTGGTGGAGTTAAAATCTACTTTCCCCATCAAGAACATTTTGTTCAGAATCCTGCTGCCATAAATAAGAGTCATCTGGAGACGACATACAAACCCCCCCCCCCCCTTAGAATCATCTATTCATGGAGAACGTTGGTAAGACTATACACTGTGAAAAAGAAACCTGTAAAATTTACGGTAAAATACCGTCAGCTTTGGTTGCCAGAATTGTACGGTAAAAACATATGGTCACCGTGTCCAAGACTTTACGGTCAATTTACATTAAAAAAACCAGATATAATATCAACCTGTTTACATTTACTTACTTAATCACATGTAATTACAGTAAATTAGATTTTTGTTTTTGGACTTTACTGTAAAAAATGTATTTCTGTTAAGAATATGTGTAAAACACAGAATTTTACAGTGAATATACAAACTTTTGTTATAAAGGAATTTGTATTAAAGGAACAATGCTATAAAGTCATTACTGTAAAAATATTATTCTGTAAAAATAAGAGACTTTACTGGTATGAAAATATAAATAACCAACTTTAAATTTAAAAAAGACAAGTCCAAAATTCAACTTCCTTTAACTCAAAGAATGAAAGGTTATTTAAAACTTACTAAAGCGATATCCGTTTGTTGTCAAAGGTTATGGAGGACTTGAGAAGGACCCAACGCTTTGATGTCCTGCTTTACTGTTAGCTTGAACAGTTTCTTATTTAAAACCGGGCCTGGACCTGTTTCTAATGTGAACCCTTGGCTATAAATAAGGGGGCCAAGGATGGAGCCCTGGGGAACGCCGATATTGGAAATGACAAGCAAGATTTGTTGGAGTCTAATAATTGTGTTTATCCCACCTGGTTCCATCTGGAAAACAGTTTTAGGTCTTACAGGTGGTTTTTGACAAAAAAAAAAATGCAATTCCCCGTTCAGGTTCAAAACCCATATTTCTCTCCTTACTGGCTAAAAAAGAGAAAAAGTCAAACGGAGCTCTTATTTGGGAAAAAAGTCGCTGAAATAATGAAAAATAAATCCCACATCTCTCCGGTGAGACTTCCTGTCCTATTTTTTGCTATATTTCAATATTACCTGAAGAAAATAAGACATATGCCGTGTCAGTTTTTCCATAAATATAGGAGTTATTGTGGGATTATTGGATACTTGTGTCATATTTTTGTTTCCATGTGGAACGCTGACTCCGATGCATCGATGCTCATTTTCATGTTGGTCTGCTCACATTCATCTTCATTGCAAATTACTTATTTTGGAAAAAGTCCCACGGAATAATGGGAATTAAACCCCACATCCATCCAGTGAGACTTCCAATCCTATTCTTTTCCATATTTATACATTAATTGCAGAAAATAAGATAAATGAAGTGTCCGTTTTTCCATAAATATGGGAGTTATTGTCAGATATTGGATATTTTTGTCACAACTCCTCCTGTTTCCAACTGGAACAATGACTTCAGATGCTTCGCTGCTCATTTTCCTGTTGGTTCGCACAGATTTATCTCCTCAGACGCTCTAAAGGAGCGGCGGTGAAGCTGTTATGGAAAAAAGCCCTCAGAATAATGAGAATTAAATCCTGCGTTCATCGGGCGAAGCCTTCGCTCTCATTCCATTGTCATGTTACAACGCTGACTGCAGGAAGACGGATGAAGGCAGAGTCAAAATATGGGTGTTATTGTCAGATTATTGGATATTTATTGTTCTATTTTTTGTTGCAACCCTCCCTGCTTCCATCTGGAAAATGGCTTTAGATGCCGGTAAGTGCTTTGTTGGGAGGAGGCCAGGATTCTGTGGAGCATCCGACAACAAAAGTGCATCTTCTGGTAAGAGTTCAAACCCGTTTCACAGATTTATCTCCTCACACGTCCAAAGAAGGAGAAAGGATTGAAACGTCTTGAACTCTGTCGTCTGAAGGTCTCACATGTGGTGGAACGATCTGAAGCTGTTGCCGTAACGACGGCCCCTAACAGCCTATTTTAGAATCTTGATTGCGACATGGCCGCCGAGGAGAACGTTCAGCAGGAGGGCGGGTGCAGGTGGAACAGGCCGGTCGAGCTGTCACTCACGTCACTCGAGGAGCCCCCCCCCTGTGTAGACACGGGGGGGGCCTCCTCCCAAACGTGTTGTGATCCACTCATTCATCACCGTCAGAAAAGAGGGACCCCCGTCTTTCAGCTCCACCCCCCCCACGTCTCTCTTTAACTCTTTGTGTGGCGGCCCCTGCCAGTTAACGCCGCTCTTCTTCTGCGCCGTCAGCGGCCTCTCTGTAATGGCTGCTGAAAAAAAGGCCAGTTGAAGTGTCGGCGCCGCCTGCACAGGAGTGCGTGTTGTGAAAATAGCAGCCATTCATGCGGCGGTCTCGTCCCGGCGCTGGCTGCGGTGGGAGCCTCGGACTCGTTCGGACACAGAGGCGGCTCTTGTGGGAGGACATTGGCGTCTTTGTCTGGCCCAGCCGCGGGAATGCATGTTGTCTGATTTTGACACATCCCATCATTGCGGCGCTGAGTAACCAGTGCCTTAGAAATGATTAACTGTTGACCCTCCACCAGAGAAAGGGGGAATCCTGCGCCGTATCTGGCGCTATCGGGCCGGGCTAACAAGAGAGTTAAATAGAGGATACAACATCCTGTAGGCGCCGGCACCATCCATCTCCTCTGTCAGCCAGTTGGACAGAAGTTGTTCGGAGACTGATTGATGAGGTAGCCCCCCCTGAGGGAGAGCGGGGGGGGGCCTGACCACGACAGCTAACATGTATAGAAGCCACCAGGCAGGTCAGGCAGCCGGTCCCGGCTCCTGTCCCGGTTCCAGGCCTGGAGAAAAAGCAGCACTTAGCATTTCAAATGAAACCAGGAAGCTGGGAGTCGTCTTCACCCCCACCCCCCTCATCCGTCACTGCCATCCGACCCCCACCCGCCTGATTGATAAGGTGTGAATTTAGTACACCAAGTGGGTGTCTTTCACGACGGCTCCAGAACTTAATTATGCACATGACAGGTGTGATCTGGATCCACAGGAGACCCAAATGGATCCAAATCAGTCAAGACTGAAATAAGTGGCTGATGGACGGGTGCTGGTTCCTCAGGGCCAGCATTCCCTCACGGGCCCAGAACTCCTGGTGCGTGTCGTCTGACCCCGGCAGGTACCGGCCACACACGGATGGTGACAGGATATCACCGTTAGCACCAACGGTCCAGACTCCCGTGAGACGGTTTAGATGGATCTTTTCTGTCAATCACTATAAATATGGTGTGTTTGGACTTAAGGGAACCGACTCTCGATTCTTGAACATTTGAAGATGCACATTCTAGAGGCGGCTGGTTTGGACCAATCTCTTTACCACAGCGAGGGGCAAAGAACCCGCCAGAGCCTGGCTGAGGGCGGGTTCTAGTCAGTGGCAGGAAAGGAGGGAAGAGGCGTGTTTGATATGTGACACAGGAGAAAAAGGAGCGTCACATCGTGGATCCGTCCGCGACCTCGTTTCATCTGTAATATCTACTTTTCATCATCTTCATCATCATCATCATCATCATCATCATAATGGACATCTGTACAGTCCCTGATTTGGACCTCCTTTGCTTTCTAAAATTCTGTACTTCACAGACGGAGAAACGTTTGAAGTTGTTTTCCCCCAGAACAGATGCATGCTGGTCCTCCTGACCAGAAGCTGCGACTGCATGATTCTATAAATCTGAGTCCTGCTCATTAGTAGAACCTGGACCGGCGCTGCAGCTCGCTCTGAACAGAAGGCAAAACGTTTGAGATGGTGCTCAGAAACAAAGAGGGATTATATGTCATCCCGTGGCCCGTTTCAAACCCATACCCTCCTGAACCAGACGGGGAAGCAGAGTCTGGCGGCGGAGCGGGAGAAGTTGTTTCCGCGGATCGTCTTGCTCGAGCTTGTGCCAGCGGTGCATTCTGGGGGATCTGACCGCCCCGTTAAAACGTCAAATGCAATACCCCACTTTTACATATTCAGATCTTTAAGTGGGCTCATTTTACAAAGTCGTTGGGCTCAAGGGTCCGAGCTTTACCGGGCTTTACTGCTGCACTGATTCACCCACAGAAACAAAGAAAGAGAACGCAGGAGGATTTTCTCCGCTTGATTTCCAGATTCTGATCTCAGATCAGTGATAACCTCCTCTGGTTCCCCTTGGTTCTGGTCAGCCCGTCTAAACGTGTACAAACAGATTCCAAGTGTTACATTCACCAAAGAGGGGATGAGGTGAGAGGTGATGACCAAAGTGGTTGGTCAGCTGTTCCATCAGGTGAGTGGTTGGTTGGTTTCAGGTTGGGTTGGATGATTGATTGGTTGGTCAGTTGGTTGATTGATTTGTCAGTTCGTTGATCCATTGGTGGGCCGCTTCTAGGTCGGTTGGATTCTAGGATGGTTGGTTGGTTATGATGTTGGTTGGTGGGCCATTTGGATATATTATTTGTTGGTCAGCTGGTTGTTTGGTTGGTCGTTTGTTAAATTGGTTGGTAGACTGTTTCATTGGTCGGTTGGGTGGTTGTGTGGCTTGTTGGTTGGACTTATTGGTTGACTGTTTCATTGGTCAGGCGGTTTATTGGCTGGTGGTTGTTTGGTTATTTGGTTGGTTGGTTGGTCAGTTTGTTAATTGGTACATTGGTTAATTGATCTGTCGGTTGGTCATTTGGTCGGTTGAATGCTCAGTCAGCTGTTTTATCGGTTCTTTGGTTGGCTGGTTTTTCAGTTTGAAGTTACGGGTTCACACAGACCTTAAAAAGTTCTCATATAAATGAAAAGAGGGACTAATGTCTAATGACGGTTGAAGTTTAGAAATGTTTTCGCTTCATTGAACCCATTACCTCATGATGTCGTGGAGGGTTGGTGATTGCGTCAGATTGGGTCAGACAGCGCAGCGTTAGCTATTGTTCTCAAAACAGGGTTAACATAATTGGTTTATAAGGTTATTTATTGATTGATGGATTTAAAACTGGATTATATTTGAGACTGAAGAAAATGTGTAAGTTAGATTTATCAGATTTATTTTTATTTTCACATAATAAGTATTTTAGATGCATATTTAACCCTTGTGGCTCAAATCGACACTTTTGTCTTTTCACTTTAGATTTTTTCTTTTTGCTGTTAATTGTGATTAAAAAGAAATTGTCTTCAGTTTTGAAAAGGTTTTGTATTTTGGGTAGGATTTTAAATTTCATCTTCGGATCCTTAACATGTTAAATTGAATATAAACAAGAATTCTTCCTCATGGAATGTTGAGGGAAAAGATTTAATCATTGGAATCATTAAAATCTTAATTTTGGATCTCACTAATCATTTGTATATCACATTTGTATATATGCTTAATTTTATTTTATTATCTTATCTTACAAAAAAAAAGATCAATTCAATATTTATGAAATAAAAAAACACCACTTTTTTTTTTTAATATATTAATCAAAAAATCTGTAATCTAAGAGAAATTTAAGGAGTTAGATTTCCAAGAGTTCTCCAAATAAATTTTTTTTGCACTTATGATCATCATCATCATCATCATCGTTGATGAAAACCTTAACTCCCCTAAAGTGAGAATTATTTTCAGTATTTTATATTTTACGCCTGTTTAAAGACATTTATGTCATCAAAGGATAAATGTCGATGAAATGAAGCAGAATGAATTAAAGTGGGCAAGAACCTAAAGAGGAGAATGACGACTCATCAGTATCCAGATCCTGGAATTTGACCCGCTGGTCCAAATCCCCTGCGCTGAATCCCATGAATAGCCAGAACCCCGGCGTCGGCCCTCATTCTCACACAGACAATGGCTGCCGGTCGGACATACTGGTAGGAGACTTTGTTAAACCCCTCAAAAGAAAGGAGACCTCCGTGACTTTGCGTCGGATAGCGTTATTTCCAAGGTGACGGCGGGGTCCGCATCTGTCCATGCATGAGGTCGGGGAATATTAACTTCATTTACACATGGCTGCAGACGGGCACAGCGCCACAATGGAGGCCTGCCTGTTGTGTTTGGTAACACGAGCGCTCCGGCTGACAGGACACTGTCAAGAAAGAAGATGGATGATCGCAGCAGTTGACCCCTGATCGCCCGAAGAGTCACCTCTCCGGCCCCCCGACCCCCGCATGACAAAGGAGACATTCCCCCTGGAGCGGGCGGCCCTCATCCCCGCTTGCACTAACAGGTCCAGACGCCTCCATCGATCCCCGTTCGCGTTTCTGAGCTTTTGCCCTTTCCAGCCGTCTGAACTCGGCACAGATGTCTCTTTTTGTAATCGCTCGCCCGATGACTGCTGGCCAACTCCGTGTCAGAAGACGACGTCTCTGCCGGCTCTCCGTGGCACCACAGGCTGAAAGTGATAAGTCAGCTGGGCCGGGTTCTGGCCACCCGAAGCGGAAGCAGGGAGGTTCGTGGGGCCGGTGATGCCAACCCCCCGGGACCGCCCGGCCGCTAACTTAGCACTTCAATCCTCCTTGAAGGGCAGAATGAATAAAGGGTTACATAACCAGAGCTCCAGAGATCCAGAGCAAAGGAAGCAGAACTTAAGGTGTGGTTCTGTTCCAGGAGGATCTGCTCTTTCTTCCAGAGACTAGTGTTGAAATACAGACGTCTGTCTGAAAGAATGAGCATCTTAAAGCTTCATCTAATGACTTATGCAGATGATTTAACCTTATTTAAGGGACTTTACAGACAGTTTGATTAATGGTTCCAATAAATTATAATAGAATAGCAAGAATAATGGCGTCAACAACTTTTTATTCCTCCGTCACGGGGGGCATACAGACTTCCCCTCCTTCCATCTGTACGTCCCGTATGTTCCGTACTTCCTGTTTCTAGCGGGGAGTGTTCCAAACACTTCTCTACTTTTCTAGACCTTCTTCCTAGAAATCCTGAAGGTCCGTCTCATCAGACGCTCGGCTGTAAAATAGGATTTGTTCCTGAACCTTCTTCTCAGTCTTTGGGCCGTTCTGTTCCGGGGTCATCTGGTTCCGTCAGTCCACCGGTATCCTGATGACTAACGGTACCAAAACAAAAAAATAAATAATATTTGCAGACACTTAAAAGCATAAAACAAAAACAAAATAATCAGAAACCAAAATAAATTCAGGGATTCTGGTTCTTCTAAAAAACATCTTTTCTGTTTTTTCACGCTGAGATGTTAGAGTTTATCCTATTTCAGATATCTGGCCTCATGGACCCCAGAGATCGGACGGGTCTCCGTCTCGGGGAGTGACAGGCAGCCTTCTCTCTCAGCTCTGGGACCAGAGGGTGGAGGGGGGGCGGTGCTGGAGGTGGAGGGTCGGTATGCAACGCCACAATTCACAGATAATGCTCAGATGCTGACTGTGGACATTTTAAGTGTCTATTTCGCTCGGGCTGCAGGGGGCTTTGGATCAGTCAGACCTTGTGGACCCCGTTCTTTCTACTCCCTTCAAAGATGCGCCGACCATCTCATCTATTAAAGATCCCCCCCCCCTGCTGGTCCTGAGGGTCCTCTCTGCTGCTTGTTTCCGTGTGAGCGGATGAACGAAACAAAAGATGATTAGGTAGGGACTTTTTCCACGTCACCGAAGAATCCGTTTCAGAAGAAGAACCGCTGAAGGAGGCAGAGACCTCCTAAGCCCTAAGCTGTGGGCGCCGTCGCTCTGGCTCCTCCACGTTTTGCAGACGGAGCAGATTACGCCACTATGGAGAAAAAATAATAGCCTGCGGCGCTCAGATACCTTTAGTCTAGTTTGTTAAACATTTTCCTGAAGCCATTACTTGTGTGTCTTTGTCTGAAATGGGAGGTGATGTCAGCCGATGTCATCGGTGATGTCACAGAGTTTGCGTGAGCCGGATGGAGGTGGTGACGCACTAACTGGTGGATGATTCACGTCAGCCACGGTTGTCTTAGCTATCATGTGTTCAGGTTGGGGTTTGTTCTCAAGCAGTTCAACAGATTATTTGCGATGCTTTGCGGCACAGACACAACTAGATTTCTACGAACCCAAAGTCATGTTGTGGTAGGGATCGTGTCGGCGGGATCCTACCATCCAAATGGTTCATTTTGGTTTCTGCTATCTGCGTCGAGGAAATGCTTTCACAGGCTCTAGGGATCAGCTGTGAGGGGTCAGGCATTAGCCTAGGAGTGCTTGATTTTCTTTGCAGCGGTTGCGTTCTACAGCGTGGAGCACGCATTTTAAACATTAATATCATTCAATTACGTTTATCTGAATGTGGGAAGCCCGAAATGTTGGTGGAGAACAAAGGAGTTTTGAGGGGAGGGGCTCCGTGTGCAGACGCAGACGCAGCTGCTGCGGTGGCGGCGGCGGCGGCGGCGTGGGAGCTGTAAATTTCACTGATGTAATGCGTTTATTCTTAAGATGCCCTTTGTTTTCCACTTCCAACTCTATAACTCAGCAGGAGCTGAAAGAGAAAACAGGTGTTCCTCGGTTTGCTCTTTAATTCCAAATTGCTCCACTTTCACATCAAACTCGCCGAGCGGGCCTTTAGCATGACTCGCAGCGCCGCGGCCCGAGCATTAGCTTAAATTTCACCATAACTTAATCAGTGTCTGTCTTTTGATCTCTGCTGCTTCCTTTGGGTTTTTCTCCGCTCAGAGGGCAGAACCGGTGCCCTGCAACACGGTGTAAGGGAATGCTAATCCTCTCTTTGTCTCTCGGGGAAAGCTACTTATCTCCCACTAAGCACAGGTAGCTGGGATGAATGGCCCGGTTGTCTGAATGTGTGGGGAGCAGCAGCGGCGGCCAGACCGGTCCATTCCAAGTATGAGAAGGATCCTGCAGAATGTGACATCAGATTCCTTAATCCCATGTTTCAGCGCCTTCTTTTATTGGTATTATAGTAACCGACACCTCGGTTCCCTCCTTCATCCCGGCCCAGAGAGGTGTCCCAAACGGGCCCGGTTGGACAGGGTTTGACGTGGAAACTCTATCGACGTCCCGTGAAGAGATTTTCAGTTCTTCTGCTTTCCTTTGTGCGATCCGCCACTGTTTCCCAGAGGTGGATCGGCGCCTCGCCTCTCATAGGTGGGAGATTAAGATGTCTGCCAGCGAGAAAAACCGAAAAACCCAGCTGCTGAGCATTTCTTTCTTCATTGAAAGAAGAAGGAAGAAAAGATTTAGAGCGGTGCAACAGGCTCGGGGGGGAAAGAGAATCAACAAACACCTGCTGCTTCCTTTGTTTGCTGCTCTAAAACAGATTTGAGCCGGAAAACAGACGAATTACTGATATTTATTGTTTTTCCAATGATTAGAATATTCAGTGTTTTGTGTCTCATTGTCAGTAACACCAAAACGTTATTGTTCCTTATTGTAGATTTGACGGTTTGTGTGAATAATCATGCAAAGTAACGACGGTTCTGCGTCTCATGGCGATTAATAAATGGCTGTGAGCGACAAGGACGATCCTGAAATCCTTCGCCGCTGTGTGATAATCTGGGAGTTTAACTCGCAGGGTTTTTTCTCAGGATCCAAAATCAGGGGCCTCCAACGCCGGTGGGGGTTCATAATCCAGTGCCCTCCTGGTGCCGGTCCTGGATGAATTATTTGGGTTGCATCATGAAAGGGCTTCAATTGCAAAATAAAGAACCTTTCCAAGCTCACCAACGTGGATAAAAGTTGTAGCAACAGCCAATCAGGAGCAACCAAAAGGAAATCAATCCTCTTGAAAGTCGAGGATTCCAGCCTCGGTGCCACCTGAGATTCAGAACTAGGCTTCATATCCCAAACAAACGCGACTAAAAGATCATTTTTTCCAGCTCAGAATCTTTGATCAAATTCCTATCGTCTTCTTCTTGTTCGTCATCCGGCTGGTTCCTGTCGGGGTCGTCTGTTTCCATAGTTACCGCCGGTACCCAGTTGGCTCATTTACCCTGATTTAGAATCGGTGTTACCCGGGATGCCCTTCCTGACGCAGCTCTCCCCATTTATCCGGGCTTGGGTCTGGCACTAAGATTAGACTGATTTTCACTAAAAGAGCCGACTGTTGTTATTTATCTCGATACTGTCATGAATTATTTACTGTCTCGCTAAAAACCTCTGAGGGGATTAAAAGTATTAAAACTACTTCAGGTTGAGAAGGAACCAGACCAATCATCGAGTCCAGTTCCAACTTCCTGTTAGAACCCTGTTCTGGACCCACCAGCAACCACTCATAGTCTAAAAACCTGTAATATGGATGAATTAGTGACACTAAAGAGTGAGAGTGGTGGTCCGTCTTCATGTGTTGAAGCACCATCTTCTGCTCAATATCAGGTGGGATAGGCCCGGAACCAAGCCCTGAGCCCTGAAAAAGCACAAGCCGTTACAGAAAATGGATGGATGAATGTCTTAATACAAATACACATCAGTCCAACATGTGTATCGTCGCCTTCTAAAGATCATTATTGCCTTTGGCCCTGAAAAAAGAACATCTCTTTTCTCTGTTCGTCACCTTAATGTGAGAATTCTGTTCTGGCGGGTGAGGAAACTCAATGTTTGCACTGCAGCCAACATAATAATAACTCATGTACTCCTTCAAGGTGCACTTGGTTTCTGTAAAGCCTTTGTGGCTACTGAAGTCCACACGTCGCCCCCAAGATCAATTGAGTTGTCCTTTTCCAGCCGGAGAAATACTCGGCTCTGATTTTTGCCACGTCTGTCTGCCTCGCTGCTGTGAAATTACCTACAAGACGTACCGCCTCTTACTGTGCCGGGGAAAACACCTCAGGCGCGAGTCCGTAAAAGAGATGCAGCCATAGTTCAGTATTCATAAAGTGCCAGTAAACAGAGTCTGATGAAGGTCCACGCCGAGGTGCTCTATTTACGGAGGCAAGGAGCATAAGTCACATCTAATCAGAGCTACGGGCTAAGGCCCGGGGCTACATTAACGCGGTCCAAATAAGTTCTGAGTGAGCTATCGACATCATAATGCACCGTCATGGTCCTAATTGTTCGCTCCGGCGGTAAAAGCGAGAAACAAAAAGCAGGAGTTGGGTTTTAAATAACATTTCACGGCTGTCTGAACCTGCAGCCAGACCCAGGCCCGGTTTCAAATAGCTGTCAGGGAATATTTATGGCGGCATTAAGGATGGATTGGAGCCTAATAGGAGTGATCAGATGAGCCCGAGGGGAGAGAAGACCCTCGCAGGTAGAATGTGGCGCCCACCGGAACGTAGCTGCACCACAGGGCGTTATAAAATGTTCTGTCGTTGGTCTTTGTCCAAACAGGAAATGCCTCATTGGAAATCTCATTATGAGACCCTCACATCTAGATACACCTCTGGAGGCTGCAGGCAGGATTGATTAAAGTAGGCCTCAGTGGAAGTTTTGGTTCTGATTGACCAGCGTGACCCATGACCCCTCCTTTCACAAGGTCTGTGTAACACGTTGAGGGGAAAATGGGTCGGCCGTTTTTGTGTAATTTGGGAAACTTGTCAATAATGACTTCTCGATCAGAGTGGAACGAAAAATCAAATGGTTTTTTTCTCGCCCATCCTGCGCCCTGTTACCGAGTCTGGTTGGAAATCCGGAGGTCATGTGATAGATGCTGAATGCCCCCCATTACTGTCCACAGCGCTCTACACACCTACAAGTCCAGATACGCCGGTAACTTTAAAAAAGAAGAAGCACACAGAATGGCAAAAAATAATCAATAATCCAGATTATTGATTTTCTGTCTTGTTAGCATGTTGCTATCAAATAAACTTTTTTTCTGCCCTGGAACTTTCAAACAAAACTTTATTGTACAATTGTAAATAGCGACAAGAGGCTACGAAAGCCTAGAGTGTGAGGCCCGCTTTACTAACTCAACCCTCCTTTTGTTCAAATAAAAAGGACAAACAGGTTCTGAACTTCACCGAATGACTTTGGACCTCTGCAACGTTCTCCGATCCCACGGGCATCTAAAGCAGAATCCTCGCAGGAATCTTTTGAAAGAAAAAAGCTTTTGGGATAAGTACCAAACTTTGAGATATGCCTATAATCTGCGTCAGAGTATTGAAGGAATATCCATGTTTCAAAGGATCCCGGTCCGTGCTTAGAGGGCATGCATACGGTGGTCCATGCATATAAGTATACATACGTATCCCACTTCTGCGTTGGATGCCAGAACCATGCGAAGGAAAAGACACTCGGAGGAATGATACTTTTTAACTACAGGCCTGTGCTTAGCGGCGATGTCATTATAAAGACATTATAAAGTACAAAGATGTCCCCCCTCTGGAATGGCGGCGGCCTTGGCGAACCTTTTACACAAAGAAATGGTCCTTATTTGAAATAAGAAAATAAACTGTTTCCTTTATCAGGCTTGACCCGTTCCACCTGGCATTCATCAGCATCGAGGCCCGCATGTTGGTCCTGTCGGCTGCTCTCCTCCCTCGGCCTCTTTTATCACTCTAATGGGGTGCTATCTCCAGGCTGCTCTCCCCGCGACTCCCTTCTCCGCGCATTCTTTCCACATCAATCTGGACACACGGGCGGATTTAACACATAATCAGGCCGGATAAGAGGACGGCCCGGAGAAGGAAGTAGGCCCAGTCCTGACAGGACTCATCACGCCTGGACCGTGGAGACATGAAGGCCCACCACTAGACTCTCTCTCTCTTGACGTGTCCCTGAAAGTCTGCAAAAACAAAGGGACTCCTCCGCATTTACAGATGAGGTGAAACTCAATAATCCAGCTGCCCGCTTCAACCAACCAGAATCATCCATTTTCAGCGGTAGCTAATAAAGATCGGAGCTTTAATCGGATTTTTGGTCCCCTGGGAGAAACTTACATTTTTTAAAATTCTTACACCAATCTAATACCCGAGTCTGAATATGAGCAGCAAAGTACAGGAGGACTTTTCATACCTTCTGTATCCTGCAGTAGGATTTATTCTGTCTACATCTGCAAAGCGGAAAGGGTCCAATCTGCTCATAGTTAGGAGGGTCTGTATTAGAGCTGGGCAATGAATCGAATCCAATTCAGTCGTTTATGCCATCTCATTTTCGCAAGAACAGCCATTTTGCATTTGTAAGAGGAGATGCAGCAAAAGGTTCCCAGGGTTCGTGCTACTTGTGTGGGTGAAGGAAAAAGCAATCTGCCGGTTTGAGACAGAAGTACGAATAAAAAAGACAGAAGAGAACCCTGCTGATATATATAAACCAAATACGCTGAACTTCTACCAAGAAATGCTTCTGATTCTGAGGTGCTGGCGATGTTTTTGTATTCAGAGAGGACCACTGCTAGCTTACACAGCTCAATACCGCAATAAGGACGCCATTCTGGGGCGCCTTTGTTACTTTATAACTAGAAAGCACTCAGAGAGCGCAAACAGAACCCAAGTTCTCAAAAGTGTGTGTGTGTGTGTGTTCATGCGTAGGTGAGTGGTTGAGCGAGGGCGAGAGAGGGAGAGTGGAAGTGTGTGATGGTGAAGGTAGGAGGAAGCAGTTATTCAGAGCATTCTGGGCAGAAGGACAATTATACGTATAGAACAGTTGTCTCTGAATAAAAGCTGCAGGTTCTCATCTTCCGTTTGTTGATTACTGCTGTGGTGAAGTGTAAAAGTGTAAAAGTGTAAAAGGAGTTAGTCCTACAGGATCACTGATTGGAATTTTCTCGGCCGATTCCGACTTCTGATTTTTCTAAAGTCTGAGTCTTTATATTTTGACAGCATACAGACAAACACACCAAACACACAGCGGGGTCGTGGTTGACTCTACGCTCAAAGCTTTAGCGCTCTGTCGCCGTTAGCTTCTTCAAACTTCCCTTTTTCCTCGGGTTGATTCATTTCTGAAGTGTTTGACTAAGTTTGTTGTGACAAACGTTTTCGGGGTCGTTCCCACGCAGATTATTTTGGCCTTTCTGGTTTTACAACTTGCCTTACAAAAAGCTCAAATTTGTTAATTCATTCCTGAGTTATTGCAGGAAAAACCTTCAAAAGTGCCCGAAATGTAACTGGTTAAGAAAACATCATGACATCATGACCTCATGTGATGATGTCATGATGTCATCATGTCATGATGTCATGTGGTCAAGAGGTCATCATGTCATGATGTCATGTGGTCATGAGGTCATGAGGTCATGACGTAACGTCACAAAATGCAATCATCTCTAGGATATGACAGAACAGACTTCTGGGTAGGATTTCACGTAAATTCTGTCATTAATCTTGTCAGCAAACAAACGAACAATCAGAAGTAAAAAAAAAGAAGAAACACAACGCCGTCGATGGAAACCAAACATCTGAGCTGTAACGTGATGTCATTTGTTCTTACAACTAAAGTGCCTGGTGACGATCTTAGAATTAACTTCAATCAATCGCCGCTCCTGTTATGTTGCGGTATATTGGGGCGGTGGAGGAGGTTCTGTGATCGGCCCCCAATTGGATTCTGCTGCAGTCGGCAGGTAGAAGAGTCCTTGAGCAAGATCCTAAACTCTACTTTGCTACCTGGTGCGTCTCTTCAGGGATTGGTTGAATGCAGAAAAGTAATTTCCCAACGTTGTCCTGCATGATAATAAAGAGTATACATTATTACCTGGTCCTCTGCTCCAAGGGTAAGGCGCTCCCAGACTGATTTTCTTCGTCCTTTAGAACTAACTCTCAGACGCCCTGGATGTTCGTCGTGGACATTAAGTCCTGTAACGCTTTGACCGTCGCCTCAGACAGTGAGCAGCAACTTGCACATTTTTAAACAGGCCGTTGGCTCGGTTTCTTTGCGGCACTCACAAGATATACGACCCCATGCAGACGCCGGTCATCCTTCCAGGAAAAGAGCTGGAAGAAACTGGATGTAACTCAAGAAGTTTAAGAAAGTTCAGCTCAGAGGAGAAAAATCGAGTTGAGATCTTAGAAAAATACAGATTTCCCCTCTGGCCGTGAGATGAGGACACTTTGTTTAATTGTCGGGGCCGATGTGGGCGGCGACACAGAGACAGGAATGTTTGATTATGGCTATCCCTCCACTGCGAGGATCCCTCCATTCTCCGGCTCCTCTTCCTCCATCTCTGTAAAAGTGCTGACTGGTGCTCGTCTCACACACATCACCAAATGAGAGCGCTTGACCACTGGAAGGGAAATTACAGATGCTGGTTCCGTGGGCCGCCGAAGAGCTGGCTGGAATGTCAGACTCGTGTTTTTCTTCCCTCCGCTCAACCTCAACCTGCTTCTTTCAGGACTTCTCTCTCGCTGCCGTAAATAAGAGCGCGAGGCTTCGGTTGTGTCGGAGCGTTCTTCTAAAAACACACCCGCCTCCGAGGCTCGTGGAGAAGGTGTGCAGAAACCAATCTGTTTTCCAGAAGTCTCTCCAAAGGCCTCGTCCGATCTCATGTTTCGTGTTCGACACTCGTCAGAGTCAGCGGAGGCTAAGGGGCGCGTGACGCCTGGACATGTTTGCGTGGGCGTCTGCCAGCGAGGCCTCACTCATCCCGTCGGTTATGAAGGCCGGAGGTAAAGTTCACAAGGAGAAAACTCAGAAGTCGCTGCAGGGACACTTAGCGGAGAACCTCCCATTCATCATCATCATCATCATCATCGTGCCGTTTCAGTGTTTGTGCTCCGTCTTGTGCCAGGAACGGAAACACTCCAGCAGCCCGTCAGTGTTTGCTGCTGGGACTGGAATGCCGGGCCGGGCCGGGCCGGGCCGGCTGTATTTGTACTTGTCACTCACTGAACTGTTAGCGCCGGGGAGAGCTGCAGGAACCCTCGCCGGCGTCACGCAGGCACTCCAATCCTGAGTCCTTGTGTTCCAGCTTGTTGCTTCTGTAAACATATCTGGATGCCAAACACAATTACATGTTTCCGCCGGCGCTGACAAATAACTGAAGAAGGAGTCGTGTTCAACCGGCGGGACCGGGCCCAAGAGGAAGACGAGTGGATTAAAGCAGATGTCTAAGTTTAGGGGGTCAGGTCATCATTCCAGCAGTTGTGTTGCTCATTTTCCACTGGTGAACAGGGCAATAAGTCTCAAACCCCCCTCTTGAACGGGACTGGTTTTTACTGGCGGACCTGTTGTTGTTGTTTGTTGACGACATTGATTTTCCTTTGATTCATTTTTTCCTTTGCCCGACCTGTTCTGCCTCTATCCTGGTCAAATGATGGCGTCCTCAGTGAATATAAGGAAGTACAGTTTTGAGCGGCCCGATGCTGGTTAGCCCTCATTAGTTCTTAAGCGGCGTGATGGTACCACATCTACATACATCTTCTGATCTGCATATGTGGACCTCATCATCAGTGTTTGAGGTCTTCAGCTCTATTAGCTCTAATATCACCTGAGGACCTCATAAGAGCTCTGAATTACAAAGTAATTGTGTTATTAAATTATATGGAACACATCCCAGTTTATACTGTTGACACATCTGGATCAAGAACCCAACAGAACCTTTTTTTGAGCGTTGTGTTCTGGTATGGGTTCAAGAAAGGACAGACGCTCATAAAATACAGCACTGCCTTTTTTTTAAAACATTTTTTTTTAGAAGTAACAGCATTTGAAAACACTAAGAAGCAGCAGGGAGAAAAGTTTTTTCCACGGAGGGGAAGAAAAGGGCAGCGGTCGTAAAGGAAAGTCTGGATATCCTGCGTTTGGGATAAGCATTAATTTTAAGAAAAACAATGCCAGAAACTGCAACAACCAGAACGTCTGAATCTCTGTGAACAAAAGTGAGGTAATAATTATTTGCTGTTTTCCAATAAAGCTGTGTTTACTTTGGAGAGCCCCCTTCCTCCTCCTCCTCCTCCTCCTCCTCAGACCCCGTCCTCTTATACTGAGCTGTGGACCCACTTGTCTGCTGGAGTGTTGCTCGCGATGGGAGATAGCTCCGGTCCCTGCCGGGCTTCCCACCCCTTCTGCACAGCGGCCACCCGGCAGATGAGCTCTCCCAAACCCCGAGGCAAACACACCTGCTGGTTTATGAGAATGTTTCAACAGCTCGGCATTGTGGGAGAAAGCCCGGTCTGAGGGGAGGAGAGCTGGATCCGGCCAATCTTTAACCCGCCGGACAAAGTATCAGCATCAACATCCTTGTTGACGCGAAGGATGTTCGCAAATTTTATTGCTCATCAGAAATGCACATCCAGAATCAAGCGAGGAAATACGCTGAGCAAGCACAAAAACAAGATGCTGCATATATGAGATTCGGCCCGGTCGGCATTTTTAAGGCAGTCCTCATTCTCCTCCTGGTTCTGTTTTCAATTATCGGCTGGAGAAGGTGGATGAAGATTTTGCATTAGAATCATGAATTCTTCTTCTTCAATCGCTTCCTAAAGCTGCAGCGGTGCAACAAATGGAGACTGACAGGACGTCCATGTCGCTGGAAGGTGGGGGGTGGGGGGCTGGGGGGGTGGGGGGTGCACCCCGAGCTGCAGCCTCCTCCTGGTGCTATTCTGGAAGCGTTAAAACAAGAAACCCGCAGCCGCCTTAAAGCTCCGACTTATCCCAGACCTGTCACAGGAGGCCCAGTCAGACATATCTCCCTTGAAACAGGAAATAAAATCCAGATCAGCGATGAGGGCCGCCGGCGTGAGAAGGATTGCTCCCCCCCCTCAGCTACTCATGCAAAATGCATTTTTGCTGTAATTTCATCGTTTGTATTCGGAGCGGCTCGAAGAAATATAGATTTATTGCGGATTGTTTAAGGAATCATGTGACCTACATTGCAGTCGTCCTCCAGGCGAAGCACACACAGCCGGTCGCAGTGGATTAACCGACATCCGGGCGAAAATAGCCCGACCCAGAATAGACGCTTTACTCCTTACTAGTGTTTAAACCAGAGGAGGCTGGTCCGTGGAGGCAGAGGAGGAGGGTCCTCCTTCTGTGTCCGAGAGGCGAGGGATCCAAATTAGGTTGACGTGAATCGTTTTATCAAACCTCAGGATCATTTATGAAGACGTTTTTATATCTTCTGTGGAAATTTTTTTAACAATGACTCAAGGGGAAAGGCAGTCTGTGTAAAGTAGTAGTGGAGGGCAGAGGAGGGCAGACTTTGCCGTCCTCGTTTAGAGGCGGGATCTAATATATCAATATAATTTATTTCAGTTTCCTTCTTTTTTTTCACGCGAATCTGCTGTTGACCAAAACCGCTCGTACTTTATTTTCTCGTCAAATTAGAAACACTCACAAAACACTGGACACTCAGCTTCCGCTCCACACCTTCAAAATAAGAGCACTTAGCATAAACCGCTGCTCGGTAACAGGAAATATAAAATCCTTTGGCGTTAACGGACAAAGCATAAAATTAATCACGCGTTCGTCAATCACAGGTGACAAGGATTCGTGACATTTGTCGTAAAAACACGTGTTTGGTCGAGAATACCAAGAATAAACGCCTGGTGTTATTAAAGTAAATTAAAAAGAACATTTTTAGCATCAGCCGCCGCCACTGGTTCAAACATCCATTCCTCACACGCTGGCGAGCGTTCCGTGGATTTACCTTTGTCGTTAGGTGCTTCTGCGGCGCCTTCTGAGAAATGAGAATCATTTGTGACTCGGGAGAAATGGCGGCTGGATAAATGATTACGGTTAAAGCGTGCGATTCATCTCCCGGCGCGCAGGAGGGGATGAATCCTCGGCGCTATCAGTCGGAGGTTTGTTTACCGCCCCGGTCAAAGGTACGATGTTGAAATTATCCATGTGCCGGCGCTCGATGCGCGGCGCTTATCTGCGTCTGCTGCGTGAGGAATGTTTGCGCCCAGAGATAGAACTCCTTATAAACAAGCAGGACCTCAGAAGTGACCCGAGGAGCGCTGGGAATAAGAATAGCCTCGTTATTCTCCTCCGAGAGGGAGAGCTTGGTGTTTGTGTCTGAGCTAATGCTTCGACAGGAGGTGTGTGGCGCGGGCCCCGGGGGGCCGGGGGGCCCCGGGGGCCCGGGTTCATGAAGATACCAGAGATGGTTTCTTCCGTCATGTCCCGCTCAGGTGTGGAGTGAGAACTCTGTTGGTGGATCTAATCCACACAACTTTTTTTGTTCAAAAAGCTGTGGGAATTTCACAAATCTACTCCACCAACCCTCCATAACATTATAACCACCCGCCTAGTATTGTGTAATGTCGCCAAAGCCGCTCTGATCTAGATCTAGAGGCCTGGACTCCACCAGACCTCTGAAGCTGAGCTGTGCTATCTGGTACCAAGACGTTGGCAACAGATCACATAGTTCCGATCAGCCATATTATTATAACCATCTAGCATCTGTAAAGTAAAGACTTATACCAAAACAATAGTACCAATGTTATGTATTAATATTACGTCTTCAACAATCTGTACAACATATTATTATTCAGGCATTACGTTACATTTAACATCATTACCTTTATTATTATGCGTAATAGTCCTTTACAGTATTATCACCATGTTTAATTAGCATGCGCTCAATATCATGCTGTTATTTTACATTTACTTCTTATATGCTTTATTTTTACATTCTCTCTTAAATGTAACTCTGTTGTCTTAAATAAACGGTTTTATGTTCTTTTACTGTCATTTTGGCGCCAGAATTTCCTTTGGGGTGAAAAAAGTTCTTTTTCATTCATCTTGCTGCTGCAGAGACTTTCCTCCATTTTCTTTTGTAGTTTCTTTTCCTTCCTCTCATTCTTTCTTTCTTCCTCTTCAGCGTGCGGTCGTGGTTTCTACAAGTCTTCCTCCCAGGACCTCCAGTGCTCGCGCTGCCCGGTGCACAGCTTCAACGACCGCGAGGGATCCTGGCGCTGCGACTGCGAGGACGGCTACTACCGAGCCTCCTCCGACCCGCCATCCGTGGCCTGCACACGTAAGTCTGCCTCGCCGTCGATACGTAAACACGGACACACATGTACGGGGGGGAAACCCCGCCCTCCCGGAGGCTCCGGATGTGCTCCGTAGTTCTCCAGCCGTGAGTCGCAGGTGTCTGTCTGCTAACGCTGAGAGGAGAAATCATATGTTCTGTCTGAAAGATTGAAATGACGGTCGGCGGCGGCGGCGGTGCAGCCATCACGACGCGTCTTCATTTGTTGATGTCATTTGCTCAGGCTTGAAGGTGGAGCTGATTTTCATCCAAATCCTCCCTCAAACACGAAGGTGCTGCTGCAAACGGTCTCTTTGATTTCAGCTCCTGTTTTGGGAGCGACCGGCCCCCCAGTGAGACATCGACAAGTTTGTGTGTGGAAGTAAACAACAGCGACAACATGATCTGTGCTGCTTATCTGTGTCCTACTGATGATACCTACAAGACTGCTGGAGGGCCCTCAGACACACACACACACACACACTTATACACACACACACATATATACACACACACACTTATACACGCATATACACACATATACACACATATACACACACACACACACACACACACACATACACACACACACATATATACACACACACACTTATACACACACACACACATACACACACACACATACACACACACACACACTTATACACACACACACATATATACACACACACACGTATACACACACACACATATATACACACACACACACACACACATATATATACACACACACACATATATATAAACACACACACACGTATACACACACACACATATATACACACACACACACGTATACACACACACACATATATACACACACACACACACACACACATATATATACACACACACACACACATATATATATATATATACACACACACACACACACACACACACCTCTGTCCTCCTTCCTTTTACGGCTTTATTAAGAAACAAAGCGACTGAATTAACATTAATATTTATCTCGTACCATTTTGGTTTGATTCAAACGTCACAAACTGAATGTTCAGAATATCAGCACATCCTGAAGAACGCCGCTTTTTCCCTCCGCACCCAAAGTAGGCCAAGCGGCGTGCGTCTGCATCGAATCATGGAATGAAAGCGAGGATTAGGGACGGATGGATGGGATGTTGGTTATTGCTGTAAACATTGTTTGAAAATCATCATCAACCCAAAAGTCTCCGTATTTCAACACCGTCAGACGTGCCTTTGATCGTTTCCACGTAGCTGTGAATCTCCGAAGAGATTAGTCTTTCCATTTATTTTATTTTATTTCATCCTTTTCCGTTCAAAACAAAAGAAAGTATCGTTCTGTGTCCGTGCCGAAACCATCTCTGCAGAAAGAAATAAAGAATGAAACCCAGACGTGTTCAGTGAGAGAAGCCACTTTCTCTGCGGGATAATGAACAGACTCTCCATCTATGACTGTGAGTCACGTCGTCCTCGCCGGTGGAGGGGGGATCCAGCCCCTAATGGATCCGAGGATTTGACCTGAGGCTCAGCAGGCGGACGACACAGATCTGCTGCAGGGGATGAAGAAAAGATTTGATCCTTCTTTTCATCTGGGAGTTTCATCTTTTCGAGTGCAGAATTTTACAAAGGCCCGATTCTTTGTTGTTGTTGGAACTTTTGTGACTCAATCTAATCCGACAGTGTGGAAATGAACAAACAGAGAAACATCTCTCTGTTTACTCCACGACTAAAACTAACCAGTAGAACAATGTCTTCTGGGTTTTCAGTTCTGTAGTTTTTTCTTCTCTGTATGTTCGGTTTATCCAAAGATTATCTTTCCCCGTACTTTCAGTTACTCTATTGTTTCAGTTTCTCTGTACTTTCAGTAATAGTATAGTTTAAGTCCCTATATAGCTTCAGTTTCTCTGTAGTTTCAGCAAGTCTACAATTTCAGTTTCTCTAGTTTCAGTTACTCTATAGTTGCAGTTACTCTATAGTTTAAGTCCCTATATAGCTTCAGTTTCTCTGTAGTTTCAGTTTGTCTGTACTTTCATTTACTCTATTGTTTCAGTTTTGCTATAGTTTCATTTACTCTGTAGTTTCAGTTTATCTGTAGTTTCAGTTTTTCTATATTTTCATTTCTCTCTAGTTTCGGTTAGTTTACAGTTTCTCTTTAGTTCCAGCTACTCTATAGTTTCACTTTATCTGTAGTTTCAGATCTATGTTTCAGTAACATAGATGGAAGATCATTTAACCTGAACAACCGATTCACTCCTCCAGAAATCCTCTTTCGTATTTACTTTTAAAGATGGAGGATGAATGAGACTTTACTCTGTAGACCTGGACCCGATCGACCTACGTAATGCAATTCTTTCATTCTTAAAGGGACAGGATGGAGGTCGGGTTTATTTTGATCAAATAAATGATTTGGACCTGCCAAAATCCAGAACCAGCTCAGATGCAACCGTACTGATCCAGATCTACTCTGACCGCCCTCGTCGGAGGTTAACGCCTCGCTCGGATGCCTCTGATCATCACGGATGAAGGGCAGGAGTCAGACGGTAACGGGAGGAAAGTTCCCCCCACGTCTTTGCCGTGTCCTCTGGCTGTTGCCTTCTGGGTAATAACCTTGGCCAAGTAGCTCAGTAATTACTAAAGTTTCCCAATGCACACATTTCATTATTCATTTTCATTAACTCCCTTTCAGCACTTGATGACCCCCCCGTACCATTATATATGTAAATATGTATTTTTAACTTCTATGAATAGCCTCCTCCTCCTCCTCCTCCTCCTCCTCCTCACTATACATGCATTCATCACTGGATTAAGCCGGCGTGACCAGTAGTCAGCGTTATTTCCTTTTTCAGCTTCCTCCCCAGCAGGAGTGAGGAGTAATTGAAATACTTTATATGGAGCCTAAAACCAAGGTTTTTTTTTCTTTTCTTGTAAAGCCGACATATCGTGTGCTTTAACAAAACAGTGAGATGTTCTCTGGCATGCACAGATGAAGAGTGGGTCTTAAGAGATGAAGATGTAATGTGGGGTCTTGAGGAACCAAAGTGACGCTGAATAACGATGAAGGACGCTTTCCTGAAAACTAGGCGCCTAACGGATCCGTTTCCATGTGGTGCAGGTGGAGGAGCAGGAGGAGGAGGAGGAGGAGGAGCAGGAGGAGGAAAGGCTTTTGTTGTTGAATGTTTGTTCATGCCACTCAAGAGCAAACTTGCGAGAATAGGAGATGTATGCGGACGGAGGCTTTCTCCCCCGAGGCCCCCGGCGACTGGAGCTGTTGACAGGTCGGGGAATGGGCATCAATCACGCAACAGCTGCGAGCAGCGCTGGTGCAGGCTGAGGGGCTGAAAAGGGCAGTTGTGAGCAGTCATCTCCTCTTCCCATCCCCCGCTGCCCCCCGCCACCCCCTTTAAAAATGTACCACTTCGACAAGATGATGTCTGTCAGGGGGTCCGTCCTGCTGGAGTTGCTAGGGGACCGTTGGAGTTCTGCAGAATGTCGGGCTGCTGCTGCCTGCAGACATCAGAACCTCAGCTGGAGATCAATAAAGCAGCGTTCTGTGTCCACAGCTCTTTCTGCCCGCTGTCAGAGCGGATCTATAAACGTGATCCTGGTCCTAGAGTGACTCTTAGAGGATCTGCTGTGTTTGGAACATTCACACGCTCTGTGTTTACACGCCGACTGTCTCTGTGGCTCCGCCTATTAGATGACAGCAGAGGTAGTAAATGAGGTGAATCAGACATCTGTGGACATAAGGGTCCGGAAAGGCAGCATGGGAATGTGATGTTTTGACCCCACCCTGACCCACCCCCACCGCTAGAGCTCATGCACTTATCAATCACATATCTCAACATGTTCGCTTTGTAATCCTCCGACTGTTACGTGATACGACTGAATCCTGTTTCTACATTTGCTGCAGCGTCATACCTATTTACCGATGTTAACAACTGAAGTGTTTGTTAATAAAAAAAGTGGTTTAGCTATCTTACTGCCCTCTGGTGGTGGTAATAATATACTATTTTTTTTCTAAATATTGGTTATAAAACTCCTTTATCCGCATTACAGCCTCCTAGTGGTGGTAAAAACGTATTCTTCTGTTCGTACTCGTGGTTGAAGGCAGTCTTTAGACACCTTACCACAACCTAGTGGTGGTAGAAATAAATTCTCCTTTTGTTAATATAAACAGCTTTTATCCTCATTACCGCCCCCTATTGGTGGTTTTCTCATGTTAAAAGTGGTTTTAAACCACCTGTAGCTTCGTTACCGCCACCTGTTAGCAGTATTACGACATTATCGCAGCAAGAAAACAAGTGTACGAACTTTTTATAAAAAGTTCTGTTATTTGTGGACATTTAATAATCAATCACCCAGTTTCTTGTATTCAGACAGAACCTCCAGAAAATGCAGTCCAAACTTTAACAACTATGTTTTGCTGAGGGTGGAACTCCGAGCGTTTGCCTTTACGTCTAGAGTTTCTGTTGTGGTTCAGTGAAATGATAAGTTTCTCATAAAACCACAAAGAAGCGGCTCCTGCAGCCTGACGGATCCTGTAGGGACCTTGATGATCTGTGGCCTGCGTGGGCGGATGCTCGCCTCCTTTGCCCAGTTGGTTATTCATCCATTACGTCCGTGATCATCCTTTGCTTTCATTAGCAGATCGTTGACATATGCAGAAGAAAGGGGAAGATAAAACAGCCAAGTTGTTAGGGAGACTGAGCAACAGATCACCAAAACATCCATAGCGGAGGAATGCTATGCTTTTATTCGCTTGGATGCAATAATTGGAAATGATGGGCACCAGGAAATGAAGCCTCTCCGTCCCCACGCTGGTCGTGAATATGTAAATCCTCTGAAAACGGAAACACAGAGGTGGATATTTTGCAGCATCGCTCACAAGATTCACAATTAACCTCCAGACATACGGGCATCTAGAAGTTAGTCTGAAGACCACATTCTGAGGCTCCTAGGACCGCCCCAACACAAACAGTGGATTCAGAGTGTTACTGCGGTAACAGTTGGACCACCTCCAGCTAAAGAACTCCTCTGCATGGCTCTGGTTCTGCCTCAGCCACATCATTAGGGGCCGGGTCACGGGGGTCACAACACACATTTGTAGAGGGGGGATTACCTCATGGGTGATTTGAATACCACTCACCCTCGCCGTCCCTCTCCCCGCTGCTCCCCAATTAGAGCACAGCCGGCTAATAGGCTACGGAGGGCTGGAGCAGCCCTCCAGGCCGATAAGAACCGGATTCTTCTGTCCTAAGCTCGGATTTACTCTGGTCTCACAACTCGGCACAAAGTGGAGACGGGCTGTAGAACACGGCCAATAAAAACCATCAGCTACTATATTATGTTTTCTATGTGGTAGATTATTGGATGGCAGTGGGAGCTTAGTCTGTCCTGCTCATTGGTTACTTGAATTACATAATAAACTTAAATTGGCTCCACAGCTATGAGGTCTATTTGCTTAACCGAGGCCGGACCTGGAATCATTATTAGTGTCAGTAACACTTTTACCGTTGCTATTTGTGAGTAATCTGTTACTATGTGTGAGGAATCTGTTACTATGTGTGAGGAATCTGTTACTGTATGTGAGGAATCTGTTACTATGTGAGTAATCTGTTAGTAGGTGCGAGTAATCTGTTACTATGTGTGAGGAATCTGTTACTGTATGTGAGGAATCTGTTACTATCTGAGTAATCTGTTAGTAGGTGCGAGTAATCTGTTACTATGTGTGAGGAATCTGTTACCGTGTGAGTAATCTGTTAGTATGTGTGAGTAATCTGTTACTATGTGTGAGGAATCTGTTACTATGTGAGTAATCTGTTACTATGTGTGAGGAATCTGTTACTATGTGTGAGGAATCTGTTACTATGTGTGAGGAATCTGTTACTGTATGTGAGGAATCTGTTACTATGTGAGTAATCTGTTAGTAGGTCCGAGTAATCTGTTACTATGTGTGAGGAATCTGTCACTGTATGTGAGGAATCTGTTACTATCTGAGTAATCTGTTAGTAGGTGCGAGTAAACTGTTACTATGTGTGAGGAATCTGTTACCGTGTGAGTAATCTGATAGTAGGTGTGAGTAATCTGTTACTATGTGTGAGTAAACTGTTACCATGTGTGAGTAATGTGTTACTATGTATGAGTAGTCTGTTAGTATGTGTGAGTAATCTGTTACTATGTGTGAGGAATCTGTTACTATGTGAGTAATCTGTTACTCTGTGTGAGTGTGAGTAATCTGTTACCATGTGTGAGTAATGTGTTACTATGTATGAGTAGTCTGTTAGTATGTGTGAGTAATCTGTTACTATGTGTGAGGAATCTGTTACTATGTGAGTAATCTGTTACTCTGTGTGAGTAGTCTTTTACTATGTGTGAGTAATCTGTTACCATGTGTGAGTAATGTGTTACTATGTGTGAGTAATGTGTTACTATTTGTGAGTAGTCTGTCATTTAATACAAAAAATACCAATATCTATATCTTAATAGAATTAATATATTACAGAAACACCATGAAGCAAAACAATCAGTGAAATTCAATAATTACTGCGTCAAATTTAATAGAAATGCCACAAAGTTTGTGTTAATCTAAACAGAACCCGGAGGATTCTCCATTTGGACCGGTTGGTTAGACAATGGACCCAAAATGTGTCCAAAATGAGATTTGGGCTGCAGAATACCCCCTGAACAGAGATGGGGGGGATATTCACGTACTAAAAATGTTACTGTGGTGTAAATCAATGTTTTACTGAAATCTATCATTGTGCACTGCAAAAAATATTAACCGAAAAAAAGAAGAAGCAGGTGGCGCCTGATTATGTAGCAGAAGTTAAGGCTATTTTACTGAAAACATCTTTATTCAAACCAGAGAATCCCAGCGTCTGTTGTGAAATTAGCTTCATGCTAGAATGCAGATGACGCAGCAGGATGCGTTCACGTATTTCATATTCATGCACAACCCTCTTAGTCATGTTTGGTCACGGCGGCGCTGCTGAAGGGAAGCTAGGGAGTGATTGAGACGTTTCAGGCTGTGGGGGCTCTGGTAGGATAATCCGTGAAATGAAACTTGACTGGGAGGAAGGGTGAGAGGAGAGAACATGAAAAGATAAGACGGAGCAGGGAGGGGGGAGGGAGAGAGGGAGAAAAACAAGTAGAAAGGAGGGAGAGCGAGGAGCCCTTGAGCCAGGAGGATGAGCAGACCCACAGCGGAGGGTTCTGAATGTGCTGTAAATCGGCGCTGTAGGTAAAGTGGGGGTCCGGAGAGTGTCATATTCCTCAGTCCAGACAGAACATATTCAATGAAACAAAGCGACGCCAAGGTAGAAGAAGAAAGAGGCTCACTATGCTTCAAAGAAAAGGGGTCGCATGACGTGTCACACTGTCGGACGGAAAAGGTGGGAGGAAGACTTTTCCAGCCTTCTGCAGCCTTTATCTGTCTGGAAATCTCCGAGAATATGCTTAGAAGTCTTTTAAGAGAGAGAGATAGGGAGGGAGAGAGGGCGAGAGAGAGGGAGAGAGGGAGAGAGAGAGAGCGAGAGAGAGAGAGAGAGGGAGAGAGAGCTACTACTGATTGGGTTGAATGTTTCTTTGAAAACTAATGGACCCCCAGCCCCCCACACTCTTCCACCATGAAGGTACTTTTACTGTCAATCAAAGTCTCATTTTTATTTCATGTCTTATTACCCAGAAATCACCTCTTTGATATGTGGCACCTCAGATCCAAACAATGCTGGATGTGTCTCCGAGAAGTTTCCAAGGGCTCTCCAGGAACACTCTGTTCCTGCCTCCATTGTCCCGATGAGGCAAATTGCGTACTTTCAGAGACGCCTCTCCTCAAAAGCATTCGGGGAGGTTCATGTGTGAAACATGCCGAGGCTCAAACTCTTGTCTGATAGTTACTAAATAAAATAACAACCTTGTAAAACTTGGCCTATTTAAGGTCTTTTTACCGTGCCATGAGTGACCATTAAGTGAGCGCTAGTTACAGTTAACTCTACAACTTCCTCTTAAATCTGTGCTAGCCGTGACGATGCTAGCTCCTTGTTCCAGTCAACCACCACTAGGGGAAGGTACTTTCATATGATCGTAAATGACCCGAACAGAACTTAGTCTGGAGGTGTGCATCGCCACAAAGACGGACAAGAAACAAATCTCTCATCGATCCGTTGTCACTTTTATCTCATTTTATCTTTATCTCTTCCTGAGAGTTCACCAAGAGCTCTGCGAGAACTCACCTTGAACTCACCTTAACTTTCCCCGCCTTGAAAACTCCTCTGAAAACTCTCTGAGAAGTATCGTCTTTGTCCTGGTTGTCCGGACATGACGACTTCAAACCTTTGAGATATCCATCCATCCATTGTTGTTACCACTCATGCTGTTAGGGGTCCTTGGGGGGGCGCTAGAACTTATCCGAGCAACTCACCAGTTCATCACAGTCCTGAAACATACCGCTCACACTCACACTCACACTTATGCATAATTAGGAATCACCAATTCGACTATGTTGGTGTTTTTGGACTGTAGGAGGAAGCTGGAGAACCTGGGGGGGACCCACACAAACATGGGGGGGAAGATACAAACTCCACTTGTGGATTTGAACCCTGGACCTTATGGATGTGGAGCAACTGTGCTGCCTCACTTTGAGACATTATCCCCACAGCCAACCTCTACTTCACCTCCCAAACGCTCCTAGATGGATTGAAAATCATTTTGATCTGAAATTGTGCTGCTGAATAACTATGTAAAACACAAACGTCTCATAGATCCGCTGTCAGCCTAATCGCATTTGTGACTGTTGGATCTCGGGTGCCACTTTATTTATATCGACTTCGTGGCGCCAACGCTCCAAGTAAAATTAGAGATGATTGGCGCTGGGTCTACGAGACTCAACGATTGTCTGAGTTGGGGCTGTGGTCAATTAGTTCTGGTAGGAACCAGACAACTGTGTCTGAGCAGAGCCTAACACAGAAAAACGTCTCTGTTGTTGCTGAGAAACGATGTCAGAGATATTTGGTACCTGATACCGAAACAATGTCTTGATCCTTCGTGAAGACAACGCTCGTCTTTTTCTCAGTTGTCCTGCTCCGTCACCTCCATCCATCCGTTTTTCTGTAACCACCCACCGGTTCAGGTTCATAGAAGGGCTGGAGCCAATCCCATCTGACATCGGGCGAGAGGCGGGGTTCTACCAGGACAAGTGGACAGACAACCATTCAGACTCACTTGAGTATACTAACACTAACAGTATTTGTTTTGGACTGGGTGGTTTCCCAGAGAGGACCCTACCCAACTCTACACAGAACGGCCCCAGAACCTTCTTGTGTGAGGCAGTCCTGTTACCAACCATGACCCACTTTTGGGACGCTATCCTCGGTGGTACTGATAGTGTTGCACATGAAAGGAGACGATCTTGAGAGGCTCAAAACTGGCCTTTACTCTTTGGGCTGGTCCTTTTTGGTGTCGCCACAGCGGATTATCTCTTTCCATCCACAGTAACCGCTGGCTCCTTCTGGCTAACGGTACCAGTGACAGCATTTGTTAGCCTCAGCACCAACCGATCCGGTTTGGAAATCAGTGTGAAGGATTCAAGCAGGACTGCCTTCCCGACAAAACCCTTCCCATTTATCCAGTCTTGGAGCCGGCGCTAGAAGAACACTGATTTTCTTCCCTTCATGTCCTGTAATCTCTGACAGTTACAAACCTCTGCCCGACCAGCGAGATAGTCGCCATCTTACATTATCGGACAAGTACTTTATTTGCTAGTGTGCATCTGGAAAAACGAGTTCCAGGGTCGGATGGATCTAATGTCCTTCCACCTCTTGTTGCTGAGTCGTCCCAGCTTTCATCTGGCACCTGAGACCCAAAGGAGAGCGTCACGGGGAAACTCACGTTGTCATTGCGTTGCTGTGACGATGGAAATACAGGAATAAAGGCTCAGACAGCTTGAGTCTTGGGGGGCGGGGGGTGTTTGCTCATTTACGTGGGAGTTTGTACCTTCCCTTTGTCTGCCAGTGGGGGTCAGGTGTCAAATCCACGGCTGGAGTGGAGTGGTGCTATGGGCCGTCACTCGTCTCCACTTCACCTTCCACAGGTGGTCCTTTCATCTCCTGCTCCGTCTCTGAGCAGACGATCATGAATATGGATGTTCCTGCCGGTTGGCGACAAACAGCTGAGTCGTGTATTTATGTGCCGGTGAAGATGCATGACCTCATTCTTTTTTTTTTTTGGATCTCCCAGGGAACGAGATGAAGATGTTCTTAAAACATCCATAAACAAAGAATACAAGTCATATAATCTTAACGGCGCTGTGGAGGGACTTTATTTATATCAACATCTGGCCCATAAAAGCCAACGGCCCGGAATTTGAAAAATGAAAGCGGCAATTTATTATCCATTGTTTTACGAGATGAGCTAATCTCTTTGCCATTAGGGGAACATTTACTGGCGACTGCTCTGTGGCCCTGCGCACCTTCACAGCGAGTTGTTGTTGGACGTCAAGTGAAATTGTATATGGCAGTTACAGGGCAGTGATAATCCCGACTTAAATCTTGTCCATAAATTCTGCGGGTTAGGCAGCCTTTGATTTTCTTCAGGAAGACATTAACTTTAAGAGTACCGCTGTCTGCATGAAATACCTCCGCTCAAGCCCCGTCGAGCCGCAGACCCCAGCTGGCGTATCTGTGGCGAGCAGGAAAGCGCTGAGAGTCGGCGTCCAGCGCTTCTGACTCTCTGCTCAGCATCAGTGGGCCCGTAGAACCAGGTCTCCGTCATTGCAATAGCAGCTGCGGATTTTATGCCGTTAAAGATGGCTGTGCAAACAAACCTCCCCGTCCATCTGGATGAATCATCAGCCAGGTTAGCCTGCATGACTGCACTGTAAAAAATCTCCAGGCAGGTTTCAATATGTGAGTTAGCGGACTGCTTAAGAAGTTTCAAAGGTTCCGTCTCAGAGTTTCTAAATACTGGTACCTTATTGTTGGTCGATTCATTATAGAATCGCTGCTCCTTCGGGTTGAAAGGGACCATCAGTCACTTCTGGTCAGGATCCCTTCAGGCCGCCTCCCTCTGGAGGTTTTTCTGGTACCTCTAACTGTCTGGAGACCCAGAAGTAGACCCAGAACTCTCTGGAGGGACTATATCTCTCATCTGGCCTGGGAAAGCCTTGGGGTCCGCCAGGTTGAGCTGGAGAATGTTGCTGGGGAGAGGGATTACTGGAATGACCTCCTTATCCTGCTGCTACATCGACCTTATGCTCAGCCCTGATTAGGCCTGCTCCCATGAGGAGGATCCAAAAGTCAGCACAGACGGTGAATTTGGTGGACCACCTGTTGTAGCACGCCAATTCTTGGAACGAAAGACCAACAAAGGTTCTGACCGGGTTTCTGTCTGCCCCCTCCCTCCCCTCACCAACACACTCCACGACTGTCGTATCATCCAAGAACTTCTGGAGGAGTCACACTTATCTGAAACTAGAGGCGTAGAAAGTGAAGTGGAAGGGGCCAAGGACAGGCCCTTGCGGAGCACCGGTTCTGCTTACGGTCCGCTGTGACCCAGTTCTGTAGTCTGGAATTCGTCAGTCAGGTCATCCACAAGAAGAATGTCCTCTGTGAGCGAGACAAAGACGACAAAAGAAGAAGTTTTGGTTAATTACACATAACGACTCATTTAAGATGGATTTATGGAAATTATAGTTTTGGATTGATTTTAAGAATCTATAACTTCATCCAAGGTTCATAAGTGTGACAAAGAAGATAAAGATAATAAAGCAACACTTTTTCAAAATAGGATTTCTTTATTCCTAAAATCGTGTCGCTCCGCTGGGATTTAATGCAAATAATCATTAAAGAACCTTAAGAAGTAAGATTTATTCTCTTAAAATAAAATTCTTCTTCTTACGTGAAACATAACGTTTTTGTAGTTAAAGGTAATCTGAAGAAACCGTTTAGGAGTTTAAGAAACTGAGGCAGCTAATAGTTAAAGTGACATAAAAGAATCCGATCTAAGTTGGATTTTTCCCCTTTGTCTCTTTTTCCTTCATGTATTTTTTTTTGGACTGAAGAATCAAACTTAAATCACTTTTACAACTTAAACCCGATCAGGCGAAGCTGCTGCTCTCCTCATTTCTGTGATTGATATGTTTTTGAAAGTGATAAGTGGACGCTTTAAGAGCGGCTCTCCTCCATCAGATGAAACCTTACGCTGTAAAATCCCTTTAACTTGACGGCGTGGACGGCGATGGCGGGGGAAGAGGCTGAGATGCGAGTGGGTGCCTTTGATTCGTTGTTCCACTAATGACAGTTCATAAAAGCGGGGATATAAAACCGGGGTGCGTGAGGTTTCCGATGATGGGATTATTCTCCACTCCCTGATTTTATGGCCGTCTGTCGCTGACCTTGGTGCCTGCCGGCGCCGACTTCCTCTCACCGGACCCGTGCTTTCTGTTCTTTCTGGATCTGGGTCTGATTGGATGTGAGTGTGAGTTTGGGTCCCGGGCCGAGGCTGGCATGTCCTTTACCGTTTGTTCTTTTACTCAGGGAGGACAGTGAAGGCACGGATCCAGTGGATGAACACTCTTGGCTGTCAGTCTCTCTGGAACGCCGTTATTTCATTCTTTCTTCCTCCATGTCCCCCTCTGACAGGACCGCCCTCGGCGCCACAGAACCTGGTCTACAACATCAACCAGACCTCCCTCAGCCTGGAGTGGAGCCCGCCGGCGGACGTGGGCGGCCGAAACGACGTCACCTACAGGGTCATATGCCGGCGCTGCAGCTGGGAGCCCGAGGAGTGTGTTCCATGTGGGCCTAATGTGGGATTCTCCCCAGCGCAGTCGGGATTAGTGGACACTTGCGTGACGGTCTTGGACCTGCTCGCCCACGCCAACTACACTTTTGAGGTGGAGGCCGTCAACGGGGTGTCGGAGCTGAGCCGCACCCAGAGGCTGTTTGCGGCGGTCAGCATCGCCACCGGTCAAGCAGGTAAGGACCCTCAGAGCCGCCGTTTATTGATGATGGCGCTCTTGTGCCGGGAAAATGTCTCCGCTGGCTGGAATGACATTTTGATTGAATTTCGCATTTTTGCGAGGTCCAAGAATCTTTTATTTTCGTAATTATGTCAGCTTTAGTCAGTGCTAATGCTAATGGTCATTCAAATGCTAAAAACAGATGTTTTGGCGTATTGCTGAAACAATTCAACAATTTTTGAAATGTGGCACCACCTTCTCACTCCCTCAAGTTCTTAGATGAGAAGATCAACATCAGCTGTCAGCGTCCGTGTGTTTTGTACAGAACAATTAAATTGAAATGACCCTAGCTTAGCATAACTGTTGCTTACCGGAAACCTGATATTATGGATGACCTGCTGGACTGAGGGCAGAACAGCTGACGGCTCAGAAGTCTGTGATGCTCAGTCCGAAAGCAGGTTTAGCGTTGGACTGATGGAGGAGGAGGATCTTAGGGTCTGCAGATGTGACGAAGATCTGACAGATATTTTACAGTAGTCCACAATGAGAAGACTACCGCTGACGTACTGAGCCTCACCTGTAGTCCAGAATGCAGATAAATCCCATTTCAGCCACTCGGGTCTGCGTCGGGGTCCGGTACGAAGCACCATTGCAGACAGACGGGACCGGGGGGGTCCTCTCTGTTCCGAATTCTGGCCATGGAATTCTAAAAACTGTTGAACTACTCCTTTAATCCCGTACCCAGTTCATCCTTTACTCCAGCTGAGCAAGCACTAGCCATTAGCAACATGGCAGTTTCATCTTTAAAAAGCCTCTCATAAGCAAACCACGCTAATGATTAGCCATTAGCATTAATGGTCATAGTCTGATATGACCCATAATGCACCCTGTTATGCATATTACCCAGAATACTTTGATATGTATATCAGCGCCTCGCTGGCAAACGTTATTAGCTTAGCGACGGTGCAGATTCCCAGTGGTACCTAAAGAGCCAGAACTGTATTTGCAGCTCAGTCACAAGGGAATCCGCAATAATTAAAATGCTGCGTTCTGCGGTGACAAACTCCAGAACCCGGGTCCGTTCATTATTTCTATGGATCCATGATTCCTCTTTCACGCTCGGCCGTCCGTGAAACACAGCCGGTCCTAAAAGAAGGTAGCGGACTGGAGCGTCATCTGGATGTTCCTACAGCGCCGTCTGCCTCTCTCTGAGCCTAACTGGACCTTACATCATCTCCTGGTTGGTTCGGTCCGTCATGTTCTTGGCACCGGGCCGCCGTCATTCTCCGTCACGGAGCTCACCGGTCGTTTGCGAGAGCGAGGAGGAGGATGAGTCCGTTAATGGGTGTGTGCAGGAGGTGCTGTTGGAGATGATGTATTCGCCGAGGCCCGGTTCACGACAGGGACACGTGCTGGAACCTGCCGTGGGTCTGACGGGCCAAGGACGAGAGGATGGCGAGGAGAGGACATCCTGCAGGAAGAAAACTATTAACACGACTCTCTCTGAGAGTCGCTGACGATTACATGAATTCTCTCAATATCTAGCCGTTAGCTGTTGGGACGGGCCTGCATGGTCCAAACGGGTCTGTGTTTGTGTTTCAGATCTATGGTAGAACTCAGAACATTTAATATTTGGTGGGTTTTCAGGCTGTTTTGGGTCATTTTAATGGTTTTTAGGCTGGATTTTAATTCAAATTTTGATTTATGTCATATTTCTGCCTCCAGCTGATCCAAACAGAGAGTCCTGCTGGTTCTGACCCACAGAAACTGTGTAGAATAACAAGAACTTTGTGGTATTTCTGTCAAATGTGATGCAGTACTTTTCTGTTTGTGGAGCTCCTGAACGTCGTCCGGCAGCTAAAGGCTCGGCCCACAAGAGGTGGTTCTGTTATCGTCGGTATCCGAACCATGAATGATCCTGGTCGGGTTAAATTCACATTTTATTACACTTATAGAACATAGTTGAGATTTTAAAGTATTTAAGGAAAGGATGTCTGAATTGGACTTTCATAGAACTGGAACTATTACCAGTTGGTACCAGGTTTTGGTCGGTGGGTTACTCAGAGTTCTGTCTGAGTCCCATTAGCTCCGGGCTGCAGGCCTCATTGGACCCTCGCCACTTCCAACCGTCTCAGGCTCGTTAGCACCGCTTGATTGCTTTGTAATTGGTACCTCGCAGCTCCCTAAAACAATCGGACCTTCCCAGGCAGGCGTGCCGGACCGCTCATAGAACCTCTGCATTATTTAAAGCTTTTATGGCTCATCGTTCGGAATTGATTAACCTTTTGCGTGACGAGGTCCAGGAGCCCCTTGGCGCTGAAAGAACCCGAGCAGAGAGAAGCTCTCCGCTCAGCCGCTCCTCATCGTCACCTCCTCCCGGTAACCGCCATCGGCACGGACTCGGCGCCGCAGACCGGGAGGAAGGAGAATCTGTGAGGCTGCAGATGGTGATCCGTCTGATGAGGAACTCACACCTCTTCTAATTGGACCAAAGCAAACGTCTGGAGCCGCAGAAGGTTCTGAGAGCTCATTGTTCCCAGAAGGAACCAGATTACCTCTCAGCTCCGTCTTAAACTCCGAGCGCCGGCCGACGCAGCGACCTCGCCGAGGATCGTCGTCTCTCGCCGCGCGGCGGAAGTCAAGAGCGACTTTCAATCAGCTCTCCATTGTGAGTCGTCAGCGCCACAGAGACGCCCTCAGAGTGTCGGCGTGACACAAGCGCTCTCACGAACGCCGCCTTTTGTCCTTCTGGGACAATCGTGGCGACGGCGCCGCTCGCAAAAAAAAGAAGAATTAGGCATTAATATTTATTCGTGCGGATGTTCACGTCTCGGCTCTGGATCAGCGGCGGCGGGGACGTGACATTATGACCACACCTCATCACCATGGTTACCGTGAGAGGGTGGGATTATATTATTAACTATTATTAGTAATTATTAACAATGAAATCAAGATAAGAATGATATTTAAAATATACATATATAATAGTAAGGTTATAAGACACTACACTGTAGAAAATGATAAAAATAGTAATCATTAATTAAATATAGGAAGTATTATTGAGTGTTATTTTTGTTGAGTCACCAGTGGAACTCATTTTTAACTTTTAACTTTTAACAATTCTGTTTTTACAGTGTTTGATTTTGCCTTGAAAAGCTGCAGGAATGAAATCATTTAAGTTGCACTAAAAAAAGAACAAATATTTATTTGACTGTTTTTTTAAGTTTAAACTGTGAATTTTCTTACTTTAATCTGGAATTTCACAATTTTTTTGAAAAAGGTCTTTTTTCCGAGTGTTCAGAAAAACAAGACTGAATAAGTGAGATTTTAGTTTACGTTTTAGAAATATCTAAAATCTCAAGTGTTTGTTCCAGCGACTCGTAGCGTCGCGGGTAAATGCAGCTACACAAAAAGTTCTGGTTCTGGTCGTCTGAGACGACTGAAAGAGAAGAAGAGAGATGGTTCTGGCTCGTAACCTTATCCCCCCCCCGGATGGAGAACCAGCGTTTCATCCCTCTTTGGGTTCTGATCTTCAGGGTGGCCTTTTAACCGAGGCATCGATTCGGAGCGGGCCTCGTGGACCAGCGCCTGTTAATTCCCTACTTAAGCAGATCCTCCTTTGTGGCATTCGTTCCTGGTTTTCACGTTACCTGGGAGCCACATTCTTAACTCCGCCCACCTGCCCGCCGTGCAAAGCAGTGAGATTCAACAGCTGCCATTAAAAAAGAAAAAACCAGAACGGCGGCGGGGGCGGCGGCCTCAGAGCGGCGGCTCGGAGCACTTAACCTGTAGCGTTTCCGTAAATGCCTCCTGATTTGTCTCTGGCCCGATCCGTCAGCAATGAATAATTTTCATGGAAGGTGCACTTTAATTACTTTCCCATTTAAATGGCATTATCCCGGCCTATCGAGGTAATTAATCTCAGCAAGTATCCTGTTTCCTCCTTTACTGCCGGCAGACGACATCCCTAAGTCCCGCCCCCTCCGGATCCCGCCGTGCTTGAACCCACGAGCCCTCCCTCGCCGCGTCTTTCCTCTTCTCTCGGTCCCGGGCCTTTTTCTCCATGTGCAGGAAGCCCGTCAGAGCGGTTCCGGCGCCTCGGCTGGAATGCGAGCAGACGGGCCGCTGCCGTCAAGGAATGGACCTCCGGCAGCGGCGCCGGCCCACCTCTTCACCACTTCGCTGGATGAGGTTATATAACGGGGATTTGTCGGGAACGAGAAGCAGATAAAGAGAAAAGGAACCGTCCCGGTTGGACTCGGGTCTGCGGGTGTGACGGCTTTGGTGCACATGGACCCGAACGTGGTCCAAATGTTTCTGTCACTGTGACCCGCTTTATTCAAGAAGAAGCCCGAGACCCAGGCTGGAATTAATCCACGCCAGGAACGTGAGCGCCGGGAATAATCTCAACCCAGCTTTGTCTATAGGAGTTCTACAGAAGAGGCTCCGGGCCACAAGAGTTAAAAACTGTTTATTTACAGAATTATGTTTATTTTTATTCTCATTTTAATCTCACCGCAGAAATCAACAGACGTTCTTAAAAGAACAGCAATACAGTTCAAATGTATTATTATTATTATTATTTATTCACAGGAATATGAGTGAGAGATTCTGATCCAACTGTTTCATCCCGGCCTCCCGGCCATGTTTGTTTGTTTGTCGGTTTGTGTGTCTGTCTGTTTGTCTGTTTGTGTGTCTGTTTGTCTGTTTGTTTGTGTGTTTGTCTGTTTGTTTGTTTGTCTGTTTGTTTGTTTGTTTGTTTGTTTGTGTGTCTGTTTGTTTGTTTGTGTGTCTGTTTGTCTGTTTGTTTGTGTGTTTGTCTGTTTGTTTGTTTGTCTGTTTGTTTGTTTGTCTGTTTGTTTGTTTGTGTGTCTGTTTGTTTGTTTGTCTGTATTTTTGTTTGTTTGTTTGTGTGTGTGTCTGTGTGTTTGTTTGTTTGTTTGTGTGTGTGTCTGTGTGTTTGTTTGTTTGTTTGTCTGTTTGTGTGTCTGTCTGTTTGTCTGTTTGTGTGTCTGTTTGTCTGTTTGTTTGTGTGTGTGTGTTTGTTTGTTTGTTTGTGTGTTTGTCTGTTTGTTTGTTTGTCTGTTTGTTTGTTTGTTTGTCTGTTTGTTTGTCTCTATTTTTGTTTGTTTGTTTGTGTGTGTGTCTGTGTGTTTGTTTGTTTGTTTGTGTGTGTGTCTGTGTGTTTGTGTGTCTGTGTGTTTGTGTGTCTGTTTGTTTGTGTGTTTGTTTGTTTGTTTGTTTGTTTGGCTACAGCATTATTCATGTGGAACATTTGCAGACGTCTGTATTATTTGTTTGTAAACGATGTCTGATAGGTTTTAGTATTCTGATACCTGGAGAGTTGAAAAAGGCCGACGCTTATTCGCGTTCGTCTTCATCCTGCGGTCTTTGTTCTGGCGCCGCCGACACGGACGGCGTTTTAATTATTCACACCTCTGTGCGGCGGCAGAACGAGATTGAGGCAGTTCTTCTTCTTCCTCTTCTTCTTCTTCTCTCAGACGTCACACCAGCTCTCATTTATCAGCCGGACGTTTGAAAAACTCATTTTCTGCCGCTACACAAGTTTCCCCCGAGGCACTTATCGGCGTTTTGCGATATCGTAGAGCCTTCCGTAAACAAAGCGGGATTCTCTGCCGGCGTGAAGCAGGAAGCGCGGACATGAAAGTGTTTGCCCAGACTCGGCTGCATGTTTACCTGCCGGCGACAGGTGGGCTGTGAGTGACAGCGAAGGTTCTCCTCGCGCCGCGGACGTGATGAAGTTCTCCTGAATGTGAAAACATTTTGAGCTGATCTCTCCCACAATCACTCCAGTTCTTCCTCACGCTAAGTTCTAGGAGGTTGTGAAGTTTGAAAATGACCCACTGAAGAGTTTTTGAGTTATGTACGGAAAACCCTGTTTTTCACTTCAAAAGAGCTCCACCTAGTGGGTAAAATATAGTATGTAAAGCTGGATAGCCCAAAACGTTTGGAGAAAAAGCTTAAAAAAGAAAAGATAACATTTCCCAAAATCAATCCAGTACTTCCTCACACTTAAGTCTATGTGGGAATACAATTTAAAAACGACCCCTGAGACAGTTTTTGAGTTATCGCGTTTACAAGAAGACTCTTGACTCTTGAGTTTTCCTGGGATCAGATCATCAGCCTGAACAAAGTTATTAAAGCGCCTCAGAGGCCGGGATTATTCTGATCCTCTAAAACCACATTTGTCTGAACAGAGAAGAAAATAAACTCCGGTGTGAAGAGGCGTCTTAAGACGGATGAAGAACACAGAAGACGTCAGTGGAGAGGATTAAGTTGGGCATTTTGGCAGAACAACAATTCCTCTTCAAATCACCATCAACTGTAATTACTGCTGGGGGGAAACCACCTCAGGAACGTCGTTCGGCTCTTACTTCCCTGCAGCAGAGTCCGACTTTAAGTCAGAACAAAGCAGATCAGAGATGAAGGTCTTCAACAACAGAACCAGGTGAGGTCACTTCTCAGCCTTTGACCCCGCCCTGAGGAGCTCCAGGAACAAACTGGGGGTTCAGATGTTTGATCAGGGACCCTACGACATTTAGAACGCAGCTGTTGTGCTGGGATTGACCCCCCGACCTTCCGATCGGGGGGCCACCGCTCTACTTCCCGGTATGGGGTGAACAAACTGCGGTGGCCTTCTAGCCTCACGATGATGTCATCGACAAACATCTAAAACATGCCCCTGTCTGGATTTGGGTTTTCCATGTAACTGTGACAGCCCCCTCGCCGGTACCGGTCCCCTCGCCGGTAAAGCTGATGAAGAATGTCAGCGTGGACAGAAATGGAAGTGTAATATATTCGGTCTGGGCTTCTGGGGGAAACGTATTAATGTCTCTCAGTGACTGTCGCTAATTAAGGCGGCGGATGAATCATGGGGCAAATAACGCCGTGACCCGAGAACAAAAGAGCCGCCGTGAGAATTTACATATTTAGCGGGGATGCGGAGCTGTGGGAGCGCGGCGTTCTCACGACGAGCCGCCGTCGCTCCCGATCGTTCTTCATCTCTCTCTCGCACACGCAGAGAAGTTTGATCTCAGACATTCATCACTTCTCTACGATAATAAGAACAATAAAGAGTTTGAAAGCAGCAACTTTGGTTTCTGCTGCCGGCTGTAATAACTCAGAGAAAGGCGTCAGGTGCAGAAGCAGACAATAAAAACAAAGGTGGGCTACACGTCTAATAAGAGGCACATACTGAAGCAACAAATGAGGAAGGTGGGTTTTTTTGTTGTTTTTTGTATTTCAGCGGTTCAGCTGTGAAATCCCAGAATAACTCTCTGAGCGAACGCCAGAAATCAGAAAGTATTTTCAACGTGCTTCAAGGTTTCTTTAATAATTAAACAAACACGTAGTTATCGTCATAGTTCATTAATATTCTTGTGTCGGGTGAATGTCGCTGATTAGGGTTGATTCAACAGAACCACATGGAATGGGTCCAACTTTCCTTTGAAGTTGATCCAACTAATTTTGTAGCAATAAAAAAATTCCTACTTTATGGAGTTTATTTAACTTGAACCAACTTAATCTACTGAGTTTGATTCAGTGAGTTACTTCGACAAGTTGTAACGTTATTTAAAAGTGTCGGTTCAACTAATGTTGTTGTCTGGAAGTTAAAAAAGAAATTCAAATGAATTACATTGACTCAACTTCATTTATTAAGGTGGTTCAACTTGGATTTGGTTTCACTTATTTTATTATGTTTAATCCTGTTTAGTTACTTGGAATAAGTTCAGCTTTTGTTTCATAGCTTTTTTTGCTGAGTCAACAGAATTGTTTGGTGCTGACAGAAACCCATTTAATCCTGTACATGAACTCAAACAAACATAAAGGAAGTTACTTCATTTGATTAAAAGGGTTTCTTTCAATATTACACAATTGTGTTTCTCTAATTTAACATCTTTTGTTGGTTCAATATCATTTCTTTAGGTTTTTCCAACTAATTTCACACTAATAAAAATGACCCTGCTAAAAACAGTTAAACTAAAGTAAGTCAAGTTGACCCACAGAAGTGCTTTGTGCTGAAAGAAGATAAAAGAGGAAACTGGCACTGATCCGTTTTATATTATTTGTGGATTGTTTCATCTAAGTAAAACAAGGTAGTTTCGTCTTGATTGTGTAAAAACAAATCTAATATTCAACGCCAACGACGGCCATGATGAGTCACAGCAACGCCGGCAGCCAACATCCTCGTTCCTCGTTTTCCTCGTTCCTCGTTCCGACTGATGAGGGACCCTCCAAGCGTCGGCCGGTCAGCGAGGGCGTCCGTCTTTTGCTGTGGAATGCAGGCGTTCTGTGTTTACTGCCCACGGCCGACTGTAAGCCTCAGTAAACACCAAAATACCTTCTTTGCCTCGTTCTTCATCTATTCGCCGGCTTCCTCTCCCTCACGGTCTCCTATACGCTCAATCAAACACACACACACACACACACACACACACACACACACACACACACACACACACACACACACACACACACACACACATGCCACACATACCACACACGCCCCGTCAGCATGCACCTGTGCCTCTCCCAGCCTCCCTCATATGGAACACATGCTCGGGAATGTCACGGCCCCGGCTGCAAATGGCCCCGGCACTTTTCAGTAGAACCAGCGGAGTGTTTCATTTCCTGCCCAAGGAGTTAAAAGGAGTCTGAGGGTAATAAAAGCTGAGCAGGGGTGCATGCCGAAGGTGCCCAACAGCAGTCCATTACCCCTGCTGGACACACACACACACACACACACACACACACACACACACACACACACACACACACACACAGACACATACATATACTGTGAATTAGCATTTGTTAGCATTAGAGTTGGAGAGGATGGTTTTCTCTGTGTTTGTTTGTTTGTTTGTTTTTTTGTTTATCTTTATTTATATATATATATATATATATATATATATATATATATATATTATATGAAGAGGAAAGACCCGGTTCTTTTGTTTATATGTTTTTAGTTTTGGAGAATATAGTAAAAGTAAATGTGATTATTTCTGTGTGTGTGTGTGTGTGTGTGTGTGTGTGTGTGTGTGTGTGTGTGTGTGTGTGTGTGTGTGATTGTTGGTTTGTTACTTACTTACGTACATAAGTAAACGTGTGTTTATGAGAATAGGAGGAATGTAAATCAGGATCGTGAACCCGGCGGTATTTTGCCGTTTATCTTTGCTGAAGTGTTTGTCGTCTGTCAGGACAGAACCGGTTGTAGATTCTGGAGTGGATCTAAAATCTAAGATATTTTCTCTTCTTCTTTCTTTGAACTTTGCGTAGTTAGAAAAGAAGAAGAAGAAAAGACCCGGGAGCTGCTGGGAGTTTCTCCTTCTTAATCATATAATGACTTAAAAGCTGCTCCTAAAGGTTCCTCCTTAAAGTGCTTGAGTAGGAGTGACTTTCTTGATTGATGCCTTTTTTTCTTTACATTCCTACAAGAACTTCGTGCTCGCCGAGCCGTTCACCCCCCCGAGGCTGCCTCTAATCTCCCCAATGATAAAGATCCAGATGGAAGGTATTTGAGGACGTATTTGGACGTTTTTATGCCTTTACACCACTTTCACAGAACCTGACCCGGATTATTCTTCCTCGGAAGCGTCTGTGGGCGTTTATTTTCCCTCTCCCGGTCCTGAGGTCCATGGACGTTTTTTCACGGAGCGGCGGAGCTGGCATTGGGTTGCGTTCTGGAACGCGGCGGTTCTGTGCGGTCGGAGGGTGTGGGGACGGGTTTTGGTTCTGTGAGCATTACTCACTGCTGCTTTGTGAGATGAAGGGGAGATTGACAGCTCCTTCTTTTCTCCCCTTTCATTGTCTCATCAGCATACTGTCTCCTGCAGTGAGGGAAACTAATTATGTCTTCAACCCCCTGCTCTCTCTCGCTCTCTCTCTCCCCCTCTCTCTCTCTCCCTCCCTCTCTCTCTCCCTCCCTCTCTCTCTCTCTCTCCCTCTCTCCCCCTCTCACCCCCCCCCCCCTTTCATTCGGATCATCACACTTGGAGATCATAATGAGTTTGTGGCAGAATACTTTGGAGGAAGGAGAAAGGGTCCGTGTGCCGCCCCTCAAACAGGCCTCTGGCAATTACGGACCACCTTTGACCCCTAGAAAGCTGCTGCCTTGAATTCTTTTCGGGTCCGACCAGTACTTACTTTGGACCTGCACACCTGCTCGCTTCACGGCGCTGCAAAATGTTTAGGGTTATCAAAGCGGCGGGAGAACACGGCAACCATCTGTAGGCCGCTTTTAATTATTTCGTATGAAAGGACAGTAAAAAGATTCTGGCAGCCGTGGATCCAGGAGGACTTTGGTTCTGGCTGCGGGGCAGATGGGTTTCACATCTGGGCCTGAGGAAGTTAGTGAGGATATGAAGGATGCTTTGACAAGGTAACGCAGCCTTTTAATGTCTGCCGCTCGCTTTGGATCCTTCAGACGCCGCCCCGGTGGAGGACTGGGACCAAGAGTTGGTCTCAGGTTAGGTCTTTGAAACGGGTCGGATCTGAGGACGTAGCGTGAAAGCAGCGTCTGTCTCCGACTCTTGAGCGTCACAAGGCCGCTGGGAGAGAAGGAGCGATCGTTTCTCCTTGTGGTTTCAGAAGTTTGACGACAAAAGGAACGTTCTAGTTGGAATAGCATCAGTTAGCGTTGCAGCGGCGGCCCCGACCCACCTTTACGTCACTTTGAGACGTTATTCCGAGATATTCGGTCTAATGTCTCGTCCTTGACCTGCCTGAGTCCTTCCTCACTTACGTTTCCCAGAATGCCTCGGTGCCGCTTCATATGATGCTATTATGTAGCAGTGAATGCCTGATTAAAGCTATTGTCTCCTTCTGTCTGTAATTGAATCTTGGCACAAAACAGCGAGTCTAGAAGGAGGTCCTTCAGTTCCAGAGTCTGCTGGTGGAGCTGCTCTCCACATCACTCCAACATTCTGCTCCGTCTTTACGTCCGGGCCAGAGGGGCGGGCACAAAGACCAAGGCGTATACGATAACGCCGCGGCTGTCCGTATGTAACCTTTCATATCAGCTGTGCTTCAGACGACTAACGTTTACATACTTTAACATGGAGACTTTTGTGATTTACCTGTTTTCTCATAATCACCCAGTTTAGAGGTGAAGGTCTTACCAACCAAAGCTTTTAACCTATTAGAAGAAAAACAAACAAACTTGTGTTTGTATCCTTTTAACAATCTTTGAAGGTTTTATTTTTTTTTATTTTTTTTTTGAGTGTAGTACCTTTTTTCCACCAGCAGGTTGAACCTGTGATCGTTGAATCTTAGAGAGTTTAGAGCTAGAAGTGAAAAACCTCGCGCTTCACCGAACTTTGCACCTAAAATGAGTTATGCCACAACGGACGCCGGGGGTCAATGGAGGGTTCAATCATCGGGGAATGACCGCGATCCTTCATCCGAGCCAAACTTCTCGTGATGCCAGACGTCGATCTCGGAAGATCATCGTGGAAAACCAAAGTAGCGTGAAGCCGGTACCGTCATTGTCGGATTCATTCCCGTTTTTGCTTTTATTTCCACACGGACTTTTGTTTTTCTGCGCTTGAATTAATAAACGATCTGACCGCCGTTCTCCTGCGGGGGGCCGCGTCCTGAAATGCATCCCGGGCAGAAAGATTACATCTGAATCAAAGTTGGACCCGGTCCTATCCTCGGGGACCCGGTTAATTAAATTTTGCAAAAATTCCTCCCAAAGAATCTCGCCATCGCGCTGGTTGCTCGCCGTCAAACGCTGCCAAGAACGCCGTCCCAATGCGTGGCGAGCGGTATACTTTGGCAGCAGGCGTCTGGTTGAAGGATGGAATTAAACCCCCCCATGTTTTTTTTTTTGTAAAAACACTCCTCCGGCTCTCAGGAGGCTAGATAATCTCTTATTAATGTCGCGGCGTGATTTGATTTAGTCGACTATGCAGGAGTAAATGAAATCTGGCCACCGCGTCTGGTGACTTCACGCGTTGATGATGTTGATGACTTCCTCAGCGTTCCGCCTGGATATTCAATCACAGCTGATAACGCCAGATGAATCCAGTCGGGGTATCCAGCTGTGGAGATGAGCGCCTGAACGCCTCCCCCCCCACCCGCACTCCAGCCAGCATGGTGGGCCGCGGGAGGTGAGGCCCCCCCCCGGCAGCGTTTGGGAGCTTTTTGTCATTTCCTCTCCCAGAAGCTCGCTGAAGGTAGCTCGCTGTAAATGGCGTGAACATGTGCTGCATTTGCATCAGAATGACTCGCCGCTCGCCAATTAACTGCTGACAAAGTGGACCTGAGACACGCTAAGTAAACACAGCAGACGTCTGACACAAAGAGGCAGAAGCCGCTGTTTGTCATCGCCCCCCGAGGTAATTGGGCCGGATGAAGAGGTTCTCCAACCCTGGAAGCAGAACTCGCTCCGGCCCTCCCACTAAGTCTTAAGCCTCCCCTCAGACCGCCGCCGCCGCCGCCGCCTATCAGACAGGAATCACCAATTACAGTAATGGCAAATCCAAAACGTAAAGTCTGACGATGATGCGGCGCCTGAATCAGGACGCCGGGCTTCATCTCTTCATTTGCGAGCTCGCTGTCACTTCCTGTGGCACACGACTTCCTTTAAGCGGCTTTTGCCCAATTTTGCGCGGTGCTGTTCTCCCGTTTGGACCCCTGTTAGACTTTGACTGGGATTTTGTAGGCGGTAGTTTGAGAACTCTCCACAGCTCCGTGTTTTATGTCAGATTAAAGAGGAACGGCTTCTGTAGGATTCTGGGATTTAAATAAACAAAAAGATTCTGAGGCTTTCAGAGTTTCTCTGTATTTGTTTAATATTTATGGTTGTAAGTTTTAATTGGATGAAGATTAAAATGATTTGGTCTTTGTTGTTAAGATACACCGATCAGCCATAACATTATAACCACTGATGGTTGAAGTCTGCATAATAATAATAAAATAATAATACATTTAATTTATAATGTTGATTATTTGGTTACCATGGTTACCTTCCAGTAGGGGGGGGGGGGGGGGGGGGGGTATAGGGGTATATTATCTGATTACATAATGATTATCTGGATACATGAGGCAGAAGTTCTTGTAGGAAACAGGAGAAATGGTCCAATGAGAGGATCTGAGCGACTTTGAAATGGACCAGCTTGTTATGACTAGACGACTGGGCCGGCGCGTCTCAGAATCAGAATACTTTTTATTTTCATTGCAACGTTGTGCAATGACAATACCGGCATCTCTCAGTGACGCAAACATGAAGGCAGGGTTAGTCATAAAGCCATCAGCAGTAGAAACCAATAGTCAATGTTAGTTTTCCACAGTACCAATATTACTCTCTAGAACCGGACAAAAGATGTCTGAGCAGAGAAAACTGGCGTGCTCTGACCACGGGACAATTAAAGATGGTCACCTATGGCTGGTTATTCACATTTTCTTCATCATTATTTGGACTTTATGGGCAGAATTGTGACATGATTATATTTAGCCAGTGGTTATAATGTTATGGCTAATGATTGTATTTCATTTTCTAACACTTTCAGTGATATGAAACCAAAATCTAATGAGATTTAAGTTAAAAACACTTTATTTAATGGAGGAGCATTCATCAACAATTCACCTTTTACAGTGTAGTTGTCCTTCCTGCCACTCAGAATAAATGCTGTCCCAGATTCCCGTGTGACGCCAGGTCACATGACATGAAAACCTCCGGTTAAGACTTCTGTGGAAGATCAGCTTTTAATTCCATTCTTTGATGAGGGTCATTTGCTGATGAACTGGTTTGAACTGGAATCCGTGTCGTTGCGTTAGAGCGATGCACCTTCTTGTGAAAAACACTCACTTTTTACAGTGTAGCCCCCTTTCTCTCCTCTGCAGGGGGTCCAGCCCCCCTCACAGAGACCACTGCCTGCCTGATGTCCTGACAAACCCACACACTGTCTTTGAGTGTTTGTCTGCTCCACGCCGCTGGTGGTCCTCCTCTAGTAGGGATTCTGAAGACAAGCTCCGCCCCCCTCCCCCCGACCCACCAACAACCCCCCGCTACTGCTCTCTGACGCCCACAGCAGCCGCCTTTATCGTTATGAATGGTCCCACCAACTATTCTTGAGTTTAATAGTGAGGGATTAGAGCAATTCAGACAGACTTTTTTTTAATCGTCCCTCTGTGACTAATGGCGGTTACGTTAGTGGCGGCGTTTTGAGAGACAGCGCAATGTGTTCAAGGCATCGCCTGCTGATTGTTTCCATGTGGAGGCTCAGGATTTATTCCAGCAAAGCGCGCGGGGTAACATTAGGAAATGGCTTTTTATCCCCCCTTTTTTTAATATTCCTCCTTCATACCTGTTTCCTCGCCGCGTCGTAAAGAAAATAGAAACACGATTCTCTGCAGAAGAAAAAACCACCGCGGGTCTGGTCCATCTCCAAACTTTAATCAGTCTGCCTGCTTCCAGGAGGTACAGAACTTTCCACGGGCTTCTTTTCTGGATTCCTCCGCGGCGTTTTATGCGTCTGCTCCCAGCTCCTGTTGTTTTAAGCAGCTCGCCAGAAGCTCGCCACAAAACCATCAAGCCGCCACAACGAGAAAACATGGCACGGCTAATAGAGCGGCGACAAAAAAAACACCTCTAGTTTGCTCGGTGCCACCTCTCACCCGCTGCTCACCTCGTTGCTATGAAGTCCCGCCCCCGCCCTCCCTCTCACCCGCGCCAATGATCTCTGACATGTCATTACATCGCCGTTCTACGCACCATCCGCCGCTCGTGAAGAAAGAATCCTGAAAGCAGCCGGAGAAGAGGGGAGTCATTATCAGGTCCAATACATGGTTGGCAGCAAAACAGACACTCCACTTGATGGAGAAAGTACAATCTATGAGATTTGTTCCCCAGATACATTTTCAAGGCTAATTATCCGGCAGTAATGACATCATTAGAAGGATGGCGAGGCGAGCCGGGGCTCAGGTTGTTGAGGAGTGAGGCTTTGTTCCCACACTCCTAGTGCCAGGAATACTGAAAATAACTAAAAAGACTCAAGAGACGCTGCAGGAAAATATATATTTCTGCTCATATATCATTTCAATGATAAGGATTAAAGGGACATTTTGCACAAAAATGGAAATTCCAACCTGATGATCTCGCCGGTGATGTGATGGGAAGTCGGGCGAAGCTGCTTAGACTCATTTATATCACAACAAGTTTTCCAAAAACCATAAATAAACGTCTTTGTATTTGAACCACTTTGTGTATGTTAATCCATAAGGGTCCTGCAGTACACATGCCGGGCCAGTAGGGGGAGTGTGATTTTCAATAGGCCAAGTTTTCATTGGTTTTGTTGTTCTTCTGTCCCTGAATGATCCAGATGAGGTCCTGTCATCACAGTTGTCACAGGAATTGTCTTTACTTTTTTATGGCAAAGGACACAATGATGTTCAAACGCCGTTATCTGGGCCCCAGAACGCCACAGACACAAAACAGATGCCAAAACCAGAAACAGTTGTCGTTTACTGGAGCTCTGACATAATATCACAATATTACCAGTACGTATGTTTTTGTCTTAAAAACTCAAATTGTGTCTCAGAGGACGCAGATGAGCCCCCTAGTGGAGAAACGTCGCTACTGCTAACGTAGACTGTCCATAACTTTTATCGTAGGTGAATGTAGAACCAAAAGGTCCAAAAAAGCTAATTGAAGAAGCTAATTGAATGGAATCTTGAACTTTTCGAGTGTTTTTTTAAGATATTGGGGGTGGCCCCATTATTCCCCCTTTGGCGGGGGGCGTAAAAAAACCCTGATTATTTCAGGTTTCCAAAAGTCCACAAAGATTCTTAATTGTTTCAAAAAAACTTTATTTCCACCGTTTTGAAGCAAAAATCTTCACCCTGAACCACGTCTGAGGTCAGAGGACCAGCGTCTCACTGCTCACAAACACGAACACGTCCAATGAGGTCCAGCCGAGGAAAATCGTCAGTTTTGATCAGATCAGCTCAAATTTGTTTGAAACAGCATGTTTATAGGAAAATATTCAACCCTTTCTAGACTTTAGTTGGTTGTCAAGTTACGTGTTTCTGTTGTAGGAAATCCTCTATTGTGATAATTTGTAAAAAAAAAAAACCTTCAGTCTGGGTAATTGTATATAAAGGCTGAATGTTCATATTGGGTGAACTGCACCTTTAAAGGAAAATCCTCTTCTGATTGTTGGAGCTGTGCTGTTGATCACATGTTTTATAGTTATATATAATATTATAGTACTCTCAGCAGAGAGTTTCCTATGTGTCCCATGTGTGTGACAGCACAGCCCCCGGGGGTGGGGGGGTTGCAGGCGCGGGGGTGGGATGTGAACTTGTGGCTGTCAGCTGTGGGTTTAACGCCCAGAGTGAGAAGCAGCAGCAGCGAGAAACAAAGTCCGAGTCACAACCCTGACAGAAATAGTCCTGAGCCTGTGAGGGATCTTCTGAGACGCTGCATCTCAGTGTCTCCTCTGCTGGGTGGTCTCGCTAACCAAACGCTAACCACGCTAACCAAAAGACCCCGAAGATCGTGGAGCGCGAACGACGTGTTTTCCTGTTACGTCCTCGTCGGAGACGCGTCAGGACTGTCAACATTTACGCTACAAAATATATGTAGTCCGAGGCGTGACTGGGACGCCTCACCAGACTGTGAAGAGACGCTGAGGTTGAAGGCCCAGCAGACGAGCAGCTACAGTTTCTGACAGATACTCTGTAGCTGCAGTTTGTTGGCGTTGTCTGGAGAGTGGACTCAGACATTAATGGAGGAATCTTTTGGACCCGACCCGGATGAACGGTGAGGGAATGGCGTCTGGAGCAAAGCTGGTCCAATTCAGCAATGTGGTGGTGCCTCTGCTGTGGCGACCCCGAAACAACAACAATAACAACATTGTACGTTAACTAGGTCGGACTCAGACGGCGCTCTCTCTCTCCCTCTGAACCCTTTGTCCCGGTTCTGATGTCATATCTGCTCAGCCCGAACCCCCCCATCAGTCTGACCAGAGAAGAATGGATATGGAGGATTCTGGGCGCGGCTTCCTGCGTGGGAGACTCTCCTGTTCAGTCCAGCGTTGTTCAAGCGTCTCTGACTGGGGGCGGGGCATAGGTGGGCTAACGGAAAAGAACCGACCTGGGAGCGGGCCTTGTCTAAACCACTTCCAGATGGACACGAATCAACATCATGAAGTTGATCCGAAGCGCTCGGTTGCGTAAATTATTTCAGAACACTTTTGAAGCCCATTATAGGCGCCGATCGCCTTCCTGCTTCCTGCTTATTAATCGCCATCGATCAGGGCGGACTGGAGAGGAGGCGGTTCCGGAGGTCGTCAGTGGATGCGTGAGAGGAGAGACCCGCCACTGAGCGATTCTGGTTCCTGTCATTTCCCTTTTGTGTCCGCGCATAAAGAAGACGTGATGTGAGCTCAGGGCGGACCGGCGATCCAGAGAAGAAGTCGGCGCTGATGACAGACGCAGGAAGCCGACCTCAGGAACTACCCTCAGTCGCTAAGTCGGCTTTTCGTGAGCTTTTCTCTCTGGTCTGGCTGGTGGCCCGTCTGCAACGGCGTCTGGGCCCGGGTTACTCATCACAGCTGCCAGCATCATGTCCTGGCTGTGATTACAGGGCCGCCGCCGCCGCCGCCGCCGCCGCTGCTGCTGAGTCGGCGGGGCGTTCCAGTCTTATCCCTTATCACCAGGTGCGTTCGCTCCGGCTATGCGGCACGCCGATTTACAGCAGACGCACTCGCTCCAGTGGAAATGAGTTCCTGTGTAAGGTCGTCATGTGTTTTTTTCTCAGGCTGAATAAGAGGCATAAGTCTGGGTCCGTGTGAGAGTTCTGTAAAAAAGAAGAAGAAGAAGAAGAAAAGTCTGAGTGCTGACCTCAGCATTAATGCCCTTCAGCCGGAGAGACGTCTGAATCATCAGGAGTCACGGCTTCATCACAGAGATGCCTGTCTCCTGCTTTCCCACCGTCTGACGCAGCTCTACTTTTATACCGAGGAGTTTTAAAACGGCTAAAATAATCCAAATCCACAAAGTTTGACACAATTATATGTTTTTATCCCAGAAGAGTCGTGTTGACGCGATAACTCAAAATCTTTTTCATGGATCGTTTTCAACTTTTCATTCTCAGGTAGACTTTTGTGTGAGGAAGAACTGGAGTGATTTGGGGAAAGTTCGGTTGTATATTTCCAACACCAGGGTGAGCTTCATCTCCAAACGTTATTTTCTTAACCATTTGTTCCATTTAGTCAAAATCTTCTGTTAATTAATCGACTTTAGGACATCGATCTTGTATATATCCTATTTGACTCTAATAGATCAACTTTAACCGACTAGGAACCGTTTTTTTATGTGAAAAGCCGGTTTCACGGACTTAAATTCCTAACCTTTGGTCCGATTTAGTCCGTATTTGGCAGGATGTAAGATGTTCGTTTGGGATAAAATAAGCAATTTTATTTGTAAACTTGCCTTTAATAAATTTCTTGAATTTCCACAGGGGCTTCGGAATGTTTTTAAATCCGATGACTTTCTGTCGTTCCATCAGGATTGACATGTCTGAGCGGCCTGGATGTGAGGTCACTCCCCAGAACCCAGTGGGTTTGCATCAGCCCAAACCCAGAACGTTTGTTTTCCTCTTCGTCTGCTCAGAACTTGTTGACGGCTTCAGCTGCAGCATCAGGAGTTTCTCTGCTGTCCTCAGCGGCGTTACGAGGGTCATAGCTTGTCCTCGCCGTCTTTGTCTCGCTCTCTGATCTGATTTCTCTGCATGGAGGAGAAGCTGCCGGTTCTGCTGGCGGTTCTGCCGGCGGGTTGAACTGGAGCGTTATTAGCTGAGAAGATGATGTCGCTCCAGAACTGTGATTAAAGAGCATTTATCAGCATGACATGTGTCCTTGTGTCACCATCGTTTCCACGATGGTGACACAAGGAGCTTTATCTAAATGGACTTTCGTGTCTCCACTTTGAGGAAACTTCCGCCGTGGGCTTAAAGCTGGATTTGAATATTCCTGGTGCAAACACGAGATGGACCCTCTGACAGGGAACCGGAGCCGCTGCCTCCGTGTGAAGCCGTGATAAGTGTGACTGCAGAGGTTGAAACCTCAAAATAATAGCAGTGCCTGAGGATTCTGACCCGGTGTGCAGCATCGGGCCGCGGCACAGTGCATTCCCAGAATTATCTCGCTTATCGGTCCCCGCAGAGCTCAGATGTCCAATCAGGGTTCTAAGATTTGAGCGCCGGCGCCTTCGGGCTGGGCTTTGACATTCAAGGGAAGCAGAGGGGCGGGAAGGCCGTTTGGATGCTTAGCGGCTCCAGTAAATACCCAGAGCCGCCGCGGCGAGTTCTGGCCTTAATCATCTCGCTCCGCCGTGTTTGGTCTTACTGAGATAAAGCCACTGTGTGTTCAGACTCGCATCTCCGCTTAGCGGTGTCGTGCGTTTGAAGAGACGGGCTTCGCCGCTGCTGGAGGAGGCGGAGGCTCAGAAGCGTTGCCAAGCGTCAGCTTTCTAGCAAGTAGCGGCGCTCCCGCCGCTCATACGGGCGCTGGTTGGTTGAAATCATTGGCTCTGGCAGTCGGCGCCGGGGTCGGGGTTGCGCCGTCACAGAAAGAGATCCAGACAGGTAGTGAAGTATTTATATGACTTCATTAAGACGTCCTGGCAATGAATCCTGCGGAACTCTGGGAAATCCAGCGTTCAGGAAGAAGGGTATCAGGATGTACGTCATGCAGCCCGGCGCTTCTGGGGGATTAACTCTGATTAAGTGGGTTCAGATGGAAAACGTCCCGTGAGTTTATTTACAGACTCGGAGCTTTTCTTCTGTGCTGGACCGCGTCATTTATTTCCAGCGACCTCCCTGAAACGGACCGGCTTCACAAAAGCGTCAAGCGCCGTCTCGCCACGCGACCCGCTCACACATGCGGGCCTGCTGTGGATCGTCACTGTGGTCATGATTACCAGAAGAAACCGACAGATGTTCTTATTTGGTCTCCTGAGAGGTTCATTATAAACAACCGGGCCGGGCGCTTCTCCTTGCCAACGGTTAGAGGTCCAAACCAGGAGGTGCAGTTCTGTGTTTGCGGCGAATACGCAGCTTTGGCACAATCAAGCTGAAGTACACACTGAGTTTATGTTGCATGTTATTGTCCTTTGGGTCCTTCTGCCATTTCCCATCTGTCCGTTTAATTATTTTGACCTTCTGGAACCAGACGTGAGATCAGAACCATCTAAAGTACTGCACCTTGGCATGAATCTAAAGC
>JBBDHG010000060.1:107500-140000 GCA_037951165.1 Lophius americanus
GACCCACCAAAACTACTGAGAACAGAAGCTACTAGTAACTGGTCTTCCTTAGCTCTGCAGGATCTGTGTCCTGTCTTTTGAGAAAGTAACCCGAAGATCCAAAAGGAGCTTATCGAGTCAAATCTGCTGGACTTAACGCGGAATCTTTGGGGGTTTGACGGGATGTACCTCAAAATTATGACCCCAGAACATCTCAGGATATTATGGGGTCTTCATCGCCGCCTCACCAACTCAAAAACTGTTTCATTTATCTTTTCAAAATTTTGTACCCACATAGACATCAGTGCGAGGAAGAACTGGGGTGATTTTGGGAAAGTTTGGTTGTATTATTCTGACACTAGGGGGAGCTTTATCTCCAAAAGTTTTCGGGTCATGACTGCTCAACAGTTAGTCGTGTTTAGTCCAGATTCGGTGCCTATGAATCGACTCGAGGAGATCCATCTAGTTTATGTCATGTTTTACTCTACAAGTTCATATTTAACTCTTTAGGGAGCATGTTTACGTGTTTATCGGACATAACTTAACATGTAATTTGAGGTGTTCAATCAGGAGGATTTCTTCTACAACGTAGGGGATTGGGAATTTAATCGGGAGTAGTCCCTTCCTGTCGGGAACAACAGCGCAGGACTAGTCCTGTCACAAAGTTGCGCTATTTTCTCCGCTAAGTTGAACTCATCTCCTACTCGTCACCTCGCGATTTCCATCTTTAAGGCGGTTGCATTGAGTCGTATGTAATTGCGGGATTTTAAAACCGTCGTACGAATCGACTCTTTTGGAACGCCTCTAAGTCTTAACGTATTTCTTCTGTTTCAAATACCTTTATTCCCAGAGGGAAATCCAGCGGCTGCTTTTGTTGCTGAAGTAATAAAGAAAGGCATTATTATAGTGAAGAGATGATTCGACACCAGACGCCCCCTCCAGCAGAACGGTTGTTGTTTTCAACGACCTCCAGTGTCGTGGTGTATCCCGCCGAGACTCTTCTGTAAACATCTGCTTCTTCCTCTCTAACATCTAATAGCAGTCACTTTCTGCTCTGTTGGCTGTCCCGACATCAAGTCAGCGTAAAGTTGATTATGTCATATCTTGTTAGCGTCAGCGCGGCTCAGAACCAATCTGCCATCGGGCTTTTGTTTCACAGGCTGCTGGGTTAAAAAAGGCCTCAGATTTCCCTGAAACATCTCGGGCTGGGCGAGGATGACGAAGGGAGACCGATGGAGACTGGTAATGTGTCAGAGGCTGTCAGTGAGGGAAGTAGCCGACACGGTGGCGAGCTGGAAAAGCAGCATAATGATTGTTTGTGTGGATTGTCGTGTCGGAGAAAACATCTGCGGTGTTTCCCGGCGTCTGCCATGAAGACGTTCGTTACTTCTCTTAATGAGCTCCTTTTATGCACAAAGGATTGTAATTTGTTCGTATTTAAGAACTTGTGCACTTCGACAAAGTCGGCGCCAGCGGCGTTTAGATGCATCGAGACATATTGAAAGCAGCAGTAATTAATATATGAGCCTTTCTACGGTCCACGAGGCAGAAAAAAAGACGCTTATGCAATGAACTAGCTCCGCCTCGGAGCTGGAATCAGCCGGCTGAGTGAAAGAGGAGGATATTAAAAGGCTCTGTCTAATATATTCATAAGGTATTCTAATGCAGAACACGGCGGCGGCTGGCTTCTGCATCAGTTCGCTTTGCAGGAGACGCCGTTCAGGGTCACCAACGGTTTTTTCTAATATCGTAAAGTGAATGCACAAATGCCCAAACAGTCTCTTTAGGGCTAGCATGGCAATTATACAATTTTCCGCCGTGCTAAACCCCGTAGCTCCTCGTCTGCCAGATATCAAGTCGGCCATTAACGGCCGTCACACAGCGCCGACTGAGGGATTCTCTCAGAATCAGGCGTGGATCTAGACAGATTTCTCATAGGGTGGCGTGGAAACTTTGAGGGGGGGCATTTTATATTATGTGTTAATGAAATATGGATAAATGTTTAATCTTGTAAAGATACGAACAGTGGGAGAAGATCCAAAACTATGGTGGCAGTTGGGCTGACAAGGCTTCATTTGCCGCCCTCTGCCACCCCGCTAGCCCCGCCCCTGCTGAATTTGTCCCTGCTTCCATGTCCCCCCATGTATTGGCTCCCCGCCCTGAGATTTCAGGAAGGACCAGTCTTCCACAGACCCTTCGGTGAGCCATCAGCTTGTAGAACGTGGAACAGTGTCTTCACTGAGCCCATGATCTCTGTGGAAACACGGAGCTCTGGTTCGCAGTCACCCGTGGCGACGGGGCGGGGGGGCGGAGGGTTGGGCCCGGCCTAGCTGAGTCATTGCTTCTACAGCCGTGGGCCACAGGGGGGTAGATGCGGAGGGTCCGGGAGCTGGAGCTGTGTGGGAACGTAGATCATCCTGCTGTGACTCAGGAAGCGTCTCTACTGCCACCTTCATCTTCATGTTCACATGAAGATGAAGGTGGCCTGTTCCACTGAGTCATTTCTCAGGGGAACGGGTTTTGAATCCTCTCCGTCCAGACGTCCCCAACATACACTCAACAAAAACATGTGGATAAAGTGAATGACATCGACGTTGGTTTAACGTAACATGCCTGAGTTTATATTATATATTATATTCTATCTATATTCTATTATATTCTTATGAACTATTTACACCTTCATATATTAAATATGTTGATTCAGCTTAATTTATTAGGTTTGACTCAATTTAGTTCCTGGGTTTAGTTCTGATTCAGTTACGTGGATTAATTACGACTTTATTCATTTTGATTGATTCAACTTATTTCATTGATTTTTTTTTTATTGATGTTTTTTTTTAACTTTTTTTAATTAGGGAATTAGTTTTAACAATGTATTAAAGTTGATTCAACTCAAATTCTTGGCTTAAGCCAGTTTGTTTTATTCAGTTTGATTGTAATTAGTCAGACGTCAACACGGACGGGGACGTCACCTAGTGTCCAGGAAGTGAGAGGTCCGTATCTCCAGAAGGTCTTCTGCACCGGGGTGGAGGGGTGGAGGCAGCAGCCAACCAGACTGCGTGACGTTAAGTTCCTCTGACTTGTTTGTTGTGACCCGGGAGGCGAAACTCAGCCGGACCTTTGACCCGCGGGCCCCTCAGAGAAAGGACGGGTTGCTGCCGTGTTTGGAGGGATTATGAGAGGACGAGTTCTCTGGAGTCTGCCGTCGGGAGCTTCACTGGCAGCTTCACTGGCAGCTTCACTGGCAGGAATGCCGATGAGGCCTAATGAGGTTTTAATCCAGTGGGAGTCATTAGCGGCGGGTCGTCTTAAGACAATCAGGGGTCAGCCTGCATTAAGGCTGCTGAGGTCCACTCCCAGCGGGTCACTGAGCAGGACACCGGCACTGCAGCGGGTCCTGCTGGTCCACAGAACCAGCAGGACCAGCAGGACCAGCAGAACCAGCAGGACCAGCAGGACCAGCCATCTCTCTGAAGAAAGTCAATAATATGTTTTTTTACCTTTGATGTCTTCTCTGAGGAATTTTTTATTTTTTTTTATTTAAATATTTATTGTTAACTTTTTTTTTCTATGATACTCTCATTTTTATTTACCATTAAATATCAAAAATCTAAAAAAAATGTTAAAAAAATTAGACTGAAGTAAACTTTAATGGAATTCGAACTTTAACATAAAACTTTATGTTAAAGTATCTTTTTAGAAAAGTTTGTTTGTATCCTCACATGATTTCACATTTATAATGCCAAAAAAATGACTTTCTTTTCGGTTCAAGTCTCCTCCTCGTTGGTCCGCTTTGACCTTTGGTGTCCCTCAGGGCTCCAACCGCGGCCCCTTACTGTTCAGCATATACTTGCTACCACCGGGTCACACCAGAAACAGCTTCAGTCACTTTTTACCGTAACAAATGGAAACTCAATCAAACAGTTGAGCCGGAAATTAAAAGGATAATGTTGGTATTAAAAGTCCTTTATGTCTCCAGAGGGGGCGCTAGCATCTTTGTAGAGACCATTTACATCCAGATGGTTCCACGAGTTGGGACTTCATGTTTACTTTATTTAATGCCACTGATTTGACATACTGCACCTTTAAGTACGTTTTCTCCAAATAAAAGTACTCGCATACTTCTACTCGTGTTGAAGTATTGTCACCGCAAAATTTCTTCAGCTCTTCATCATCCTCACTACAAAGATGGATTTCAGGAGAGGATAAGAAGTTTCTTTGGTTCGTTGTAAATCATCACATTCCGTGACACGATTCCAGTTTCTCTTATTCGGATCCGTCATTCACGAGCCGGCGTTTGATTCAGAACCCTGGCTCTGATCCGAGAAGAGAGAATTCAGAGCACGGCTTCTGCAGAGCGGCTTTTACCTTGGAGTCAAACTTGCTAAGACGTGTTAATTAAAATGCCCCCCCCCCCCCCCCCGAGAGTAGCATGAGTCATCCAGGTTCTCTCCACGTGTTTACAGAGTTTGGACTGCAGATTTACAGAAGCACCGGTTCTGAAAGCCTCTTCTCCTCGGGGACAGGTTTAAAAGTCCACAAAGCTCGCCCTCTCTTGTCGTCTGGTGGGTTTTTTAAGAAAAGAAAATAACAGTTACGGTTCTGATGATATTCTTCACTGAGGTAATGCGAGTTGTAGCAGAATCCGGAGGAACATAAGCGGACCTTAGCTCTAGTAAAAGTCTAGTGGTCCTGTCTATAAACCATTCTCGCCATCTTCTGTTGGGACGAGGAACCCAAACTTTTGGCCGGTACCGGACCGCTGGGTTCCAGGCTACAAGATCGGTGGATGTTTCCCGTTTTCCGGGACTCCGTGTCCGTAAAGATGGGGATGTACTAGAACGTAGAAGATGTTTCCACAACATCACACCAAACGATGGAGAACCTGATGTGGCACCGATGCGGGTTTAAGGATGAAGATTTCGGCCCGCTTTTGCCCTCTGGTTCTGAAACATAGACATGTGTGATCTAAGTGGGGCAGCACTTCCTCCAAACGGCTGGAGACTTTAAATGAGTCACGCGAGGAGGTTTTGTCATCACTCTGATGTTAGCGGCGGGCCCCCCCCCCTCTGCTGTTTCATCACGTAAGCGTCTGCGATCGCCGGCGTGTTCAGCCGGAAACGTTCAAATGAATTTCTCCCGGTTGTCATTTACATGTTTTCCACTGTCTGCACCCTAATTGAAAGTTCTGTCATGAGTTGTAAACATGGTGAAGCGTCTCTCCGTGAAGACGCGTCGGTTTATTGTGAGTGGCGGGGGACGTCCTCTCACTGACGTCTTCTTGTCTCCACAGCGCCGTCTCAGGTCAGCGAGGTCATCAGGGAGAAGGTCCAGCAGCGCAGCATCCAGCTGTCCTGGCAGGAGCCCCACCAGCCCAACGGCGTCATCACCGAGTATGAGATCAAGTACTACGAAAAAGTGAGTGTGTACTCCGCGTTCTTCCTCCCTCCGACGCCCACGCCACATGTTATTCATGTCAGCGCAGAAAGGTTGGGAATATTATGGAGTCTTCTTCACCGCCGCCGCAGATCCTTAGCGCTCACGCTTTAACCCAAAAAACTATTTCATGGATCACTTTCAAATTCATCAGCAAGGATGGATTTTGCAAAAGGTCACTTGCATCTTTCTGCCACTAAGGGCAGCTTTTCTGTTTTTTGGACATAACTTCCCAACCGCTGAGCCGATTTAGTCCAAATCCGATTAATCAAATAATGATATATATCATGTTTAAACTCCAATAGCTGTTCATACGTCCAAACCCCCTGACAGGTAACCACGGTAATCTTCCTCTCTGAAGAAGATGAGCAGTTCCAGTTAATGAATGAATGTTTTCTTGTTTTTTGACAAAACATCACATTTAATGTAAGGAGTTCAGACACGGGCGATTCCTCGTACTACACAGGGGATTGGGGTCTTTTCAGGGGATAGACCCTTGCTGTGTAGGACGACGGCTTCGGCATATTTTATTTTATTTTTTCGCTGGAAAGCCCCCCCCTCCGCCGCTCACATCACAGTCGCCGCGTCTTCATTCGTATTCCGTCTGTGCGTGGCGCCGCTGTGAGTGGAATCTACAAGATCCAGCAAACGCCGTCTTTGTCTCCTAATTGCAATAATGAATGAGATGCTCATAAGATTTTAATAATCCTGCCGCCCCCCCGAACACAACGCTCACGTTAGCACGCACTAATCATGGCGGCCGCTCTGCCAGAATTACAAGTATGCCACCGTTACCCCCCCCACTCCCCATCTACCTCCACGTAGATTACGCCGCTGCCTCGCTGTGTCTCAAATCCACACGCATCCGCTTTTGACGGCAAAGATTCAAGGGAGCCAATCAAAGGCGGGGGGCGGCGGCGGCGGCGGCTTGATGCAGGCCGCTGTGGGCCTGAGGACGTGACGGATCAGCCTCCTCCGTCACGTCCTGTGGCCGCCGTGTGCCCAGCTGTAAAAGTGGAAAATTGGAAACAACAACTATGCCCCTGACAGACCCGGCGCTCCATCAAAAACATTTACAGATCAACAACAGAGCCTGTGCATCTAAAGGGTCTCCCTGATGGAGGAGATCTCCCGCGTCTACGGCGTCGGGGTTACGACCTGCTCGGGCAAGCGGGTCGGAAATCTACCCCTCAGTTTTCTTTCCCTCAGAACTCGCCCCCATACAGATGTTAGTGGTTATTAGATAAGACGGAGGTTTAATGCCGGGTTTTTGAAATCTCCTCCACCTTCATCTTCAAATTGCAGCCATATGTGTCACACGTTCTGTGGGCGGAGTTTCAGCCACATTCCTTAAACCCAACCGAACAAACACCAGATTCCAGGAATAGTCTGAGATGTTTGCTGGTCCATTTCTCCACCGGTGCTCCGTCACCGAGGTGCAGGTGCAGCTCCGGATGTGAGTCCAGCTCCAGAAACTCCTTTTACGTAGTTTGACGTTCCTAAAAGGCCAGAAGACATTTATAAGATCAGAACGTAGAGCCAAAAACCTCACGGAAGAATCGCTGCTGTTGTCTTTACCCGGACAAACATCCACAAACACAGAAACACTTTCTTTACCACATCCATCCATTTTGTCTGAACCTGGGGGCTGGACCCTATCCTAGCTGACATTGGGAACGAGGCGGCGGCGCCCACACGCCTAAGAATGTAGCGTGTGCGAGTAAACAGTGTAACACCGATACACGTATAAACAGGAACTAAAGGTTTGACCCACGCTCTACCGCGCACTAGAGCGCGGCGCTGGTGGATGTTTGTGTCGAAGCCCGATCGTTCCCTGGATGATACCACCGCGCCCGTTTCCTGTTTCTGCTCTGATTTCCTGTTCATGTCGTCGCGGTTACGACATGAACAGGAAATCATTGACAAACAAATGGTTGAAATGTCGCTAACGGTTGTGAACAGGTTCAAGTAAAAGGAAAGAGAAAGTCTTTGTGATTAAACTGTGAATAAAAACAGTATTTCTATCATTTTTATAACAAAATAACTGATGGGTCTGTTTCTGTAGAAAAACCCGAGGGCTCTGAACCCAGACCCGTCTCGACGAGTTCTACCGCTCATGATATGCATGAACATTAAAACGAGTTGGACGGGTTTAATCTTGAATCCACAGACGTGGAGATATCTGATCTTCAGCTGGGCTCGGTTCTAAACTGTCATTCAGCTGCTGGGTTTCTTTATGGTTCTATTTCCTACACAGGACCAGAAAGACCGGATCTACTCCACAGTCCGGTCCAAGTCCACGTCGGCCACAGTGAACAACCTGAAGCCCAGCACGGCCTACGTGTTCCAGATCAGGGCCTTCACCGAGGCGGGATACGGAACCTACGGGCCCAGGTTGGAGATCACCACCAAGGAGGAGGCCACAGGTAGGACTGATAGTTCTGTCGGTCTCTTCCTTCCTCAGACGGGATACTCTCTGCGTTATGACCCTTTAAAACTCTTCATATCAGATGAATCTGACCAGAAACAGGATCACTATGACCAGAACCGTTGAGAGGAATGACGCTTCATCCCTCGTCGTCGTGAGATTCCCGCGGCGAGGTTTAGAATTCCACCTTGTGGCGAGACGGTTGGACACCGGCTCCAGCTGATGTTAGCACATCCTGCCGGAACACAAGCTCCAGATTTATGCTCAACCTGGTTAATGGTTCCGACCTCCGCAGGAAGAGCCCTGGGAAATTATTTGCTTTCAAGCAAAACAAACGGAAATTGCTTTGACTTTATGCTGAAGACGCTTCGTCGGAAAAATCACCGAGGACGAGAACAAGCTAGCGTAGCATCGGGAGGAGAAACTCATTTCACTCTAATCTAATCAGTTCCATTAGCGGCGCCCTGGGGGTCACAGGGGGCCGCCGGTAGTTCTGGTGAGGGATTTTGCCGGGTCGGGCTTTAAAAGGAACTGGTTTACCTGAAACGGTGAACTTTTGTTGTAGTTTGGTCTTTTTTGCGGGGGCCCCAAAAGACTGTAATCTGATACTGTAATCCAAAAACAAATACAGCTATAATCATCGCTAATATTCAATATGTATATACTATACTGCCCCCTGTGGTGTCCGGAGGTACTGTTCCGGTTCATCGCTCTCATCCGTATCCGTAAGCGCACAAATGGCGTTTAATATTTACGTCAACGTTGAAATTCTTCGTCATTTATCTTTTAGCATTTTAGAATTTGTGTTCACTCTACCCGCTCTATTCCCACAAATGTCACCTTGGATCATTCGCACAAAATCAGCTCCCCCTAGTGTGTAAAAATATGAACTATTAGAGATAAAGACGGTAGATTTAGATCTCGGTTAGGAGTCGATTCATCCGCACCAGATCTGGACTAAATCAAACCAGCGGTTAAGAAGTTATGTCAGAATAACATCAAAACTCCCTCTAGTGTCAGAAATAGGCAACTGACCTTTCCTGAAATCGGTCCAGTTCTTCCTCGCACTAAAGTCTATTTAGCTTTAAAATGTGAATTCGATCCATATCCCATGATCCTCTAACAAAGCCGGAGGTTTGAACATTTATACGGCGAGTTAGTTTTTTTAAGCTCAGCTAACTTGAGTAGGTTAACTTCACTTAAAGTCCAAATATGTCATGTCCCTGGCGAGACACGAGCAGCGTCCCATTAAAGGCTGCTGCATTTTTCAGACAAAACAAAATATCTTTATTTATACAGAGCAGACGCACTTCATTTAAAATGCATGAATTCCCCCCCCTCCCCCCCTCACGCCGCTCGCGTTGACTTCACACGGCGAGTCATTCTTCGGAGCAATCGGCGGTTTGTCAATGCAAACAGTTTGAGCGCGGCGGACGCCCTGAATGGGAAACAATCCAACCTGAATGTGTCTTTGTCGGAGATGAAGGGCAGCGCCGGCGCCGTCTGGGACTATTAAACCCACTTTCTGAAACAGCAGAGGCTCAAAAATAGAAGCGTCCCCTCCTCCACCTCCAACACCACCCCCACCTCGCTCACGGGGGGAGCTGAGGAGGGGGTTATCAATCGCCGTGCGTCTCATTGGCTTCGTGTTCACACCCGGCATCTCTCGCTCTCTCTCTCTCTCTTTCCAGCCGCCATCGTCTCCAGCGAGCAGAACCCCGTCATCATCATCGCGGTGGTGGCCGTGGCAGGAACCATCATCCTGGTCTTCATGGTGTTCGGCTTCATCATCGGGAGAAGGTACGCTCTCGCGGGCCCCATTGACTCTCCGCTCCTGTGAGTCTGCGCTTGTCAGCTAACCTTTTCTGTCACTCACAGGCCGCCGCGTCAGCGGCGCGGTCGCCAGCACACGCACACCTGCACGCAGATGTGCACGCACACCTGCACGCACACCTGCACGCACACCTGCACGCACACCTGCACGCACACCTGCACGCATCACCCGCTGGCATGCTGTGATCTGATGGTTTGCGATGCTTCATCTTTTCTTCTCTCCTCCCAGCCACAAGAAAATAAATGTTAAGCTCTTTTTTTTTAACGGATCCGTTTGTAAACGAGGAGCTGCGGCGTCCCGAGGGCGGCGTGGAGCGAGGCACGCGTTTTCTATTTCACCGTCATTACCGCCATCCTCTTCTTCATCCGTGTGTGTGTGTGTGTGTGTGTGTGTGTTTCATCTGCATGAATGGCACTTCATCAGAGTTTACTGTGAGCCTCCAGGGTAGGAGGCGACACCTGCATGACCCCCGACCCACATTATTCTGGTTCAGTGTTCAATGTTGTAGCTTAAAGTTCTCCTCGTCACGGAGGAGGATGAAGATCGGCTGTGTGTAATAATAATAATAATAATAACAGAACAATCAATAAAAAAAGTTGTATTAATTGTCATGTTAATAAAATTATAATATCCAGATAAATACTTTCATAGCTCGATATTTATTCCCACATTATATTTTTATTTAGTTCTCAAATTTAATTGAATGGATAATACAATATCATTAATTATTAATTATATTAAATGGACGTGTACAATTAAATATTAATTGTCATGATAATTTAAATATTGTATTAACTTTAATAATAATAATAGAAATTGATAACAAGTATTTACTATTAATTGATTATTATTACAATACCTTCATAATTCTTTCAAGTATTGTTATTTCATATAACACACACACACACACAAACACACACACACACACACACACACACACACACACACACACACACACACACATACAAACACACACACACACACACACACACACACACACACATACAAACACACACACACACACACACACACACACACACATACAAACACACACACACACACATACAAACACACACACACACACACACACACACACACACACATACAAACACACACACACACACACACACACACACACACACACACACACATACAAACACACACACACACACACACACACGCACACACACATACAAACACACACACACACACACACACATACAAACACACACACACACACATACAAACACACACACACACACACACACACACACACACACACACACACACACACACACACACACACACACACACACACATTTCATGGATTCATTTTTCCGGGTTCACATCTCCTAGCGCTCAGCTGGCTTCCTGCGGACATTTGTCACGTGGGGAATTAGTCGCCACGTTAAGATTCTTGTAATAGGGGATTTGATTTCCTCTGCACAATCAGCTGATTCTGCCCCCCTCTTCCTCCCGGCCCCTTCCCCTCCCTTACCCCCCCCTCATACAGGCACTGCGGGTACAGCAAAGCCGATCAGGAGGGAGACGAGGAGCTCTACTTCCAGTGTGAGTGCCTGCACACCCACACACACACACACTCACACACACACACTCACACACACACACATGGACACACACACACACACACACACACATGCACCCATAAACAAACACACACACACACATACACATACACACATGGACATACACACACATGCACACATAAACAAACACACACACACACACACACACACACGCACACACACAGAGGAGGAGAGACATCTCAATCACTGCACACTGAGCAGGAGGGGTGCCTTGAAACTCATTAGCACCCACCGGCGTGGTTCTTTGATCCGTTCATTTGCTTTGTGTCGAAGCCGGGCGCCATCAGGCCAACATCTGCTGCTGATTGGCTGGACTCCGTTAGAGGAGTCGCGGACGCCGCAGATGCATGAAAGTGACAGCTGCCGGGCCCACGAGGACAGAGCGGAGCTTTAAAAAAAACAAAAAACAGACTGATGGTTCTGGAGAGCCGGGTTCCGGCACGCACACACACGGTTGTCTTCATGGTGGAGCCGCTCCATCAGCGTGATGTTTTTTCGTACCGCCGATGCACCACCCCTAATGACGCCCCTGGAGATCCAGCTGCAGACGCCTCCCCCGCAGCGGCGCCGTAACGATCGGCGCTGTAGGCAGAGAGCCGCTTCTGAAACAAAGTCAGCCACTATGACGCAAAGTAACTAAGTACAAATACTTCATTCCTTCGGTGTCAGGTCGTTTTCTTACAACTGTGGTCTTTTACTCCCTACATTCTAACTCCAGGATCCGGACTTTTCTCATCCTTACTTTCCTCCATACTCAGATCTTTGATTGACTGTTAGCTCAAACTCAGGCTTTGTTGAAAACAGCCAGCAGGTTCAGCTCAGAGAGAAAGTTAACGGACTCAGAGTTTCAACTAAACCTGAGTTCTGGAATTCATCCCGTCAGAACATTAGAGTTAGAAAACAAACTAAAGTTTAAAGTTCACTTTTTTTAATACTTCTGTTTTATTTTTTACTCTAGTATCTTTTACTTTCATGCTTTTTTATCTTTTTTTTAATCTTTTATATCTTTATACTATCACATTTAGTTTTTTATACGACCTACCTTTACCTCATAGCTTTTATACTTTTTAAGCGTTTTTATGCGAGAACCTTTTCTTTCACTGTTTTTACTTAATCTTACTTTATTGCTACTTTTCACTTTTTCAGTTGTGCTTTAGTGAATAAAGTGTCTTTATCTTTTTTCATTTTTACACTTCTAAAATTTATTTTTTTACACCTGAACCTTTTTCTTTTCTTTCACTTTTATACTCCCTGTAGTAACTTTTACTTTGATCATTTTATTTTCCTATATACTGATACTTTTTGATTTTTATTCTAACACCTTTTCCTTTTTTACTTTTATGCTTTGTACCTTTTTTTTCTCCCATACTGCTATTTTGTACTTGCGGTACATTTTACTTTCATGCTACTTCTCTTTACTTCCTTCTCTTAAGTCTTATTTTTCTACTTGTACTTGAATGAAGAAGTAAAATATTTGTACTTTTACTTTGTGAGTGTACTTTTTTCCGAGTAGAGTAAGTAACTGTACTCATAAAGTGAAGTACTCCGGTAGAGAAACACCAGGGTCGGCAGTAACGGAGGGATCGGCGGCGTTTTATCTTATGACTAGAAGCTTCCACGGCGAGCAGCGAGACGGAGCGCCGGTTCAACATGGAGACACAATCCGTCTGCCGGGGAGCGTCGAGGGACGCGGCGATAAGACGTCTCCTATCAGATTCGCAGACGTCTCAGATGGACGAAGCAATTATGGGAGTCGGGAGGAATCTCAGTCTCTGCAGTGGAACGCGATGCAGTTGTTGTAATCCCACCGTTGGATCGGAACCACGTCTCCAACGGCTCATTCAACTTTAACGCTGACAGGTCGTGTCGTTATCAACCCAATCTCAAATCCAGACCATAATCGCCCAACGGGTCCGTTTGATGGTCCACGATGTTATAATGTACCGTAAATTCATCTGACCTCAAAGCCCGACTCTGGACCCTCGCTGACCCGCCTGGTTTCTCTCATCTCCTACAAACTATGTATCCAAGGACCTCCAATGTCTCCCTGTCCTCAAGGACCTCCACTGTCTCCCTGTCCTCAAGGACCTCCAATGTCTCCCTGTCCTCAAGAACCTCCACTGTCTCCCTGTCCTCAAGGACCTCCACTGTCTCCCTGTCCTCAAGGACCTCCACTGTCTCCCTGTCCTCAAGGACCTCCACTGTCTCCCTGTCCTCAAGGTCCTTCACTGTCTCCCTGTCCTCAAGGACCTCCACTGTCTCCCTGTCCTCAAGGACCTCCAATGTCTCCCTGTCCTCAAGGTCCTTCAATGTCTCCCTGTCCTCAAGGTCCTTCACTGTCTCCCTGTCCTCAAGGACCTCCACTGTCTCCCTGTCCTCAAGGACCTCCAATGTCTCCCTGTCCTCAAGGTCCTTCAATGTCTCCCTGTCCTCAAGGTCCTTCACTGTCTCCCTGTCCTCAAGGACCTCCACTGTCTCCCTGTCCTCAAGGACCTCCACTGTCTCCCTGTCCTCAAGGACGTCCACTGTCTCCCTGTCCTCAAGGACCTCCACTGTCTCCCTGTCCTCAAGGACCTCCACTGTCTCCCTGTCCTCAAGGTCCTTCACTGTCTCCCTGTCCTCAAGGACCTCCACTGTCTCCCTGTCCTCAAGGACCTCCACTGTCTCCCTGTCCTCAAGGACCTCCACTGTCTCCCTGTCCTCAAGGACCTCCAATGTCTCCCTGTCCTCAAGGTCCTTCAATGTCTCCCTGTCCTCAAGGTCCTTCACTGTCTCCCTGTCCTCAAGGACCTCCACTGTCTCCCTGTCCTCAAGGACCTCCACTGTCTCCCTGTCCTCAAGGACGTCCACTGTCTCCCTGTCCTCAAGGACCTCCACTGTCTCCCTGTCCTCAAGGTCCTTCACTGTCTCCCTGTCCTCAAGGACCTCCACTGTCTCCCTGTCCTCAAGTACCTCCACTGTCTCCCTGTCCTCAAGGTCCTCCACTGTCTCCCTGTCCTCAAGGTCCTCCACTGTCTCCCTGTCATGTAGAACCTTCATTTTACTCCCTATCCTACAATTAATTCAATTCAGAATCTCCTCCTCACTCAAAAAGCCCCCCACACCCAGGCCCCTACTTCCACACGGACATGGTGCACCACCACACTCCACCTCCTCTTCTACGACGCCAATCCCCCCTTAGAACTGGGGTCCCGCTTGAACTCTGTCCAAAACCATCAGAGACCGCGCCAAACTGTCCATCTTCAGATCCCGTCTCAGAACAGACTTACAGCATTGTGGTTTTGTTTTATGCATGAAGGAATAAATCATATAAATCATATAAGATACTTTCTCCTGCTGTAGGTGGGGGGCCCACGCCCAACCCCCTCCTTCTGAAACTTCAGCAGCCTGTGAAGAAACCGTATTTCCTCGTAACAGTAACCCTCTTACATTTCTACAGTCAAATTTCCAGGCACCAAAACCTACATCGACCCTGAGACCTACGAGGACCCCAACCGGGCCATCCACCAGTTCGCCAAGGAGCTGGACGCGTCCTGCATTAAAATCGAGCGGGTCATCGGAGCAGGTGAGCCCGTCATACGTGGCGCCGACAGCCGCGCCCCCACACCTTGAACAGAGACGCGTTTTTATGAGGGACTCAAACAGGGGAGAAATTCCAATTGCAATTATTGTCTAGCAGAAACTCCGGAGCCCAGAAATTGCTGCCACATGGGTTTTCCTGCGGTCACTGACGGCGAGCACGCATCTCTCACACGTCTTATTATAGGTCTGGGTTACACTCCCCCGACTATAACAGGATGTCACCCTCCTATTTGTAATCCACCGCCGCACAGCTGCTTGTCTCTGCACACGCTAATACTTTTGTCTTTGTGAAGTTCTGGTGATTTTATCCTCCTTTTAACTCACCCGCCCCTCACCCACAAATGGTCTCACCCACACAGGGGAGTTTGGGGAGGTGTGCAGCGGCCGGCTCAAGCTGCCAGGGAAGCGGGACGTGTCGGTCGCCATCAAGACGCTGAAAGTGGGATACACGGAGAAGCAGAGGCGGGACTTCCTGTGCGAGTCCAGCATCATGGGACAGTTTGATCATCCCAACGTTGTTCATCTGGAGGGAGTCGTTACGAGAGGTGAGATGAATGCAGATTAAGAGATCATTCATGGTGTCGTGGAACAGGAGGAAGGTGAGTCCTAGGTCTCGCCAGTAGCACACTATGCCAAAATCAACGGAAATCCCAGCAGGTGATTTCATCTCAGGTCATCGATCCGTCGATCCGTCGATCACTAAGTCCACCTCTGAATGAGTCCTAGTCAAAGACCAGAACCCCGTTGAGATGCATGTTGATGGTGGCACCTGAGAAGATCAGGTTCACAGTGATGTCAGAGACTGACCTCCAGGCGTCGCTGCTGATGGTGGAACATCTAGATATTAGGTTCAGGGGGGTGAATACTTTCTCACGTCACCCGTAGTCATTAGTTGTCTCTGCGTTTGGGCTGGAGTGACATAATAACCGATGGAATTAGCCTCCGTTCAACTTTTCTCATTAGACTGTAATAAAAGGACCAGATGGCGACTGTTAATCAAAATGAGACGCCGCTCTGACTCAGATGTGAGACGTTATGTAACCAATCAGAACCCAGGAATCCATCACCCATCCTCCTCTTCTTCTCCTCTGCAGGAAAGCCCGTGATGATCGTCATCGAGTACATGGAGAACGGCTCATTAGACGCTTTCCTCAGGGTGAGTATCACCTTCTGAGCGCGGCGCTGACTTCCTCCCTGCGTCGGTAGCAGAGCGCCCCGGACAGGAAGTCTGCCGCAGCGTCTCAGAGATATCATAAATCTGGTTCTGGCGCTGCTGCGGCGCTCTGACCTACATTCCCCCCTCGTGGTCAGCGAAGACGGCTGACCTGCCTGTTTCCTCTGTGCCGCGCAGAAACACGACGGCCAGTTCACCGTCATCCAGCTGGTGGGGATGCTGCGGGGCATCGCGGCGGGGATGCGGTACCTCTCCGACATGGGCTACGTTCATCGGGACCTGGCGGCTCGGAACATCCTCGTCAACAGCAATCTGGTGTGCAAAGTGTCGGACTTCGGCCTGTCGAGGGTGATCGACGACGATCCAGAGGCCGTCTACACGACCACGGTGAGTCAGTGACGGCGCCGGCTGTCTCCGCTCAGCGCCGCGTCCGAATTCCCTGATGAAGCCGAAGCTGCTGCATGAAAATAGAGCAGAAGAACCGACGGCCAACGTCCCACATCTCCTCTGGTACCGCTGGTCAGAACCGGCACATCCGCACCGCCTCTGCTGAGGGTTAGCACACTGTGGACTGGACCCGGCAACATCGCTCCGACTCTGACAGCGTTTAAGGAAGTTTATTATTTCACAAACTGAGGAGGCAGTGTGGGGAAACGCCGACGCTGCAGTTTAGAGTTGTGGGGTTAGTGAGGCTGGGGGGTCAAGACATCAGAAAACCGGGGATACGCTTAGGAAAAAGATCAAAGAACATGGACCGAGGGTTTATCTCCAACATGGGCCGACTGACCATCTGGTGGAGGTGGAGGTAGAGTCCAAAATGAAGAAAGAGACGAAGGAATTATTACAGATGATGGTGATGGTGATGGGCTAACGATGAAGGGGACACAGTGATAGGATGATGAGGCAGCAGATATATACTGATGCTCCAGACCAAGAAGCAGCTGATCGTGTGTGAGAGGAGAGGATAACAGAGCGCCATGAGCAGAAACTCTAGCCCGAGTGTAGAAGAGGATAGTCCTCCTGGTTGAACTGTTTGATTGCAGATGGAGGAAGAGTGGGAGGGAGGGAAGAAACCCCTTAAGGGGACGGCCGCGAGGGAAACACAGCTTAAGGGTCTGGACCCCATGGTGGTGGGCGGGGCTTCTCCATGCCGTGTGATCTATGAGTCATGAATGAAGGACTCACATCTTCTGAATCCACGAAGTTGTGCCAGTTTTTCTGCTGGACGTTGTTTTTAGGGGCGGATGCAGGATTTGATGGATGTGGTGTTTACTCCACCCACTGACCGGACTTTTACTTTTTAACAGGGCGGCAAAATCCCCGTCCGGTGGACGGCGCCAGAGGCCATACAGTATCGCAAATTCACCTCCGCCAGTGACGTGTGGAGCTACGGCATCGTGATGTGGGAGGTCATGTCCTACGGGGAACGGCCCTACTGGGACATGTCCAACCAAGACGTGAGTGGTACCGAGCTGCTGTTGTGGGTTTGTGGGTTCTGAACAAGGATCACGGCTTTCCTAAAACCTACCAGATGGATTCAGGGTTGAGGGTTTTTTGGGTTATATTTCATTTTAGCTACTGTTTGTTTTTTTCTCACCCTTTTCTTCTTGAAGTCAATATTTTTCCCTCCGGCGCTGCTGGCAGGAAGATCAGACCCGAGTAAACTTCTGGGTTGGTCCCGAATGGAAAAGTTAACAGAATATTGATCACCAATAAGGCAACATGGGTGCAGGGCGGTCAGCGCCGCTGCCTCTCAGCGTGAAGGTTCTGGTGTTCCGACGCATCTTGACACTCAGAGGAGGTTGTGGGTTCCCTCCCGATGTCCCCACCTCCTCCCACTGTCCACATTCATTGCTGTATGGGCTCAAGCCCACCGCGACCCACGGGATAAGCTGGCACAGAGGATCAGAACCTCCAGTTCAAGGTGTTGACTTGGCCTCCATGCTCCCTAGATTTAAAAAGAAAAAACATCTCCAATCTATGCAGGTCCCTCTTTTCATTTTGGAGCACTTAAAGGAACACCTTGGTACACCTTCAGAGTTCTGGTGGGACCACGCCTCAACGGGTCGGACCTGCTTGGAAACAAAAGGTCGACCTATATTTAATTAGGCATGTGGTTGTAATGTTACGGCGGATTGCTTTACCAGCAGTGTTGATGAATGAGAAACTGTTGAAAACAAATGTCCAGAAAAATTCTACAGATTTGATGCTTCTCATTTGGACCGGTCCAAATCCAGTACCGTCAGTGTTTGGAGTTTTGGAAAGTTGTTTCATCGTCAGGCTCCGAGAAGTTCTAACGGGTTCTCATTGATGGAAACAACCTTTCTCCGATGGATCCCTAAACTAGTAACTACTTATAGCTGACGAGCGAGACCCGGCCGCCGCCGCCGCCGCCGCCGCCATCGTAGCTAGAACCTTCAGGAACGGATCATTGACTGTGAGAATAGTCGACGAGGTCGTCGCACTAAATACGTCCAGGTTGGTGGTTATTCTACGAGGCTTTTATTCAGGAAACCTGCCGGGAGTGACGCCACAGGAACAGTAACCTTGGACTGAAGGAGTAGAGGAAGTGTTCATCACGCCGCCATGATTCATTTGAAGGAGGAAGAGGAAAACATGCCGGCGTTAATCTAAAAGAGGCAAACAGTCGTCACGCAGCGTTCCCCACATTCAAATGTCTGTAATGACTTATGATAATGTCAGCCATTGTGAGCAATAGTGTCGAACCAATGACACAGTCAGCAACTCGTGCAGATTTGACACTTTCAGACGTACGACTCTGTGTTCAAGGACCCTGTGACGAGTTTTACCTCCTAAAAAACTTCAAACGTGGCCATGTGGCTTTTTTTTCTCTTATGACGTCCTGATGATGATGTCATACTGATGATGTCGTCTTAGCTTGAACGAGAGAAAGCCTGTGGAGAGTCTGGGCACCTTAAAGAATCAAGGAGCTGCTGTTGCATTCTGGGAAATGTAGGACCCAGCTTATGTAAAAGCTGGGCTTCCATTTATACCAATTCTTTTTCTCATCAAAATTACAAACCAGTTCTTCAATCAATGTTTTTGTAGGCGATTTGATTCCTTTCATTCTATTTTAACAAAGAGAGCAGGATAAGAAAGAAGTTTATAGGGTAAAATGAGTATTTATACTTTAGTTTACGTCTAAACTAGTTTACATCTTTCTGGATAAAACGTATCAGAATTAAATAAGTTTAATGCTTGAAATGTACAAAACGTCGGAATAAACTTCGGACGAACGCCAGAATCTTCTGTAGTGACAGACTTCGCTGTTTGGGGAGCCAAACAATTTGTTTGCTATTTGCAAAATCAACGCAAAGTCACGATTAGAGAAGCAAAAGAAAAGCGTAAAGCAAGTTTTAGCATTATTAGCAGACGTTGTTAACGTTATAACTGAAAAACTTTTTCATGGATAAATTTACAATTTTACGGCCACTTAGACCTTCGTTTGAGGAAGAACTGGATTGATTGCAAGAAAGGTCAGAGCAAATATCCGCCACTAGGAGGAGCTCTACCTCCAAACATTTTTCGGGCCCTAACTTCTCAACCATTTGTCCGATTTAGTCCAAATCTGGTTTTAATGAATCGACTTGAAGAGATTGATCTTAATTTGAAATAAAAACAACTCTTTTTCAAACAGAACTTTCTAATTACTTCTCCAATTTAGTCCAGACTTGGTCAGTATCGATCTTATAGATTATATTTCACTCTAATAGTTCATATTTTACTCACGAGGATGAGCTTCTTTTTTCTTTCACTGTTTCTGGACATAACTTAATTTGAGGAGTTAATGTGAGGAGTTAATGTGAGGAGTTAATGTGAGGAGTTAATGTGAGGGGTTAATGTGAGGAGTTAATGTGAGGAGTTAATGTGAGGAGTTAATGTGAGGAGTACACCTCTCATGGAAACACATCCAGTTTGTATTTTTACCACGTATCACAGGCTCCTTAAATGCATCACAACACCGTCTCAACAACAGGAAGTGAGCTTGGATCAGATAACCTAGCCCCATAAAAGTATTTTTACTCCGTGCCATCAGGATGGCGGTCGGCGCTGACAGTCATCCCCCTCAATCAACACGTTTTATCCACATTTCTTTGTGCCGCCATCACACGTCGCCGAGTGACGAGCAGCTCGCTGAGTAGCTGCTGCCTGCATTCCTGCCAACTCCCACTGAGCCGCTCCAACTGCTCCAGACCACTTGAATCTATTGCTGGACACATTTTGATTGATGGCGGAAGCCAAGTGCATTCTGGCCCTCCAATTCCTATACGGCGCCGGGTGTTTAGCACCCACGGCATCGGGTCCAAACATGATTAAGATTCTGCGGCGCTCCAAAGCAGACACTTGCTGATTGAACGATCAGATGGTGGAATGCTAAACAACATGGCCGGGCGTTAAAGTGATGCTCTGTGTTTGGACGCGCGTCAATGTCAGACGTTTTTGGTCTTTGTCAAGATGTCAGCAAACATCATCCAACGATGGAGGAAGAAAGTTGTTTGCATTTTCCGGAAAACTTTCTTTTGACACCTTTGACATCCTCAGTGACGCGCTGTAGTCTGACAGGAATATTTAACATATCGAAGAATCCTCCGACGCTCCTCATCCTCACAGTAACGAGAGGAGAGACCGAGGAGAGCCAGAGGAACCGACACTCCTCATCCTCACAGTAACGAGAGGAGAGACAGAGGAACCGACGCTCCTCATCCTCACAGTAACGAGAGGAGAGACTGAGGAGAGACAGAGGAACCGACGCTCCTCATCCTCACAGTAACGAGAGGAGAGACAGAGGAACCGACGCTCCTCATCCTCACAGTAACGAGAGGAGAGACAGAGGAACCGACGCTCCTCATCCTCACAGTAACGAGAGGAGAGACAGAGGAACCGACGCTCCTCATCCTCACAGTAACGAGAGGAGAGACCGAGGAGAGCCAGAGGAACCGACGCTCCTCATCCTCACAGTAACGAGAGGAGAGACAGAGGAACCGACGCTCCTCATCCTCACAGTAACGAGAGGAGAGACAGAGGAACCGACGCTCCTCATCCTCACAGTAACGAGAGGAGAGACCGAGGAGAGCCAGAGGAACCGACGCTCCTCATCCTCACAGTAACGAGAGGAGAGCCAGAGGAACCGACGCTCCTCATCCTCACAGTAACGAGAGGAGAGCCAGAGGAACCGACGCTCCTCATCCTCACAGTAACGAGAGGAGAGACAGAGGAACCGACGCTCCTCATCCTCACAGTAACGAGAGGTGAGACAGAGGAACCGACGCTCCTCATCCTCACAGTAACGAGAGGAGAGACCGAGGAGAGCCAGAGGAACCGACGCTCCTCATCCTCACAGTAACGAGAGGAGAGCCAGAGGAACCGACGCTCCTCATCCTCACAGTAACGAGAGGAGAGCCAGAGGAACCGACGCTCCTCATCCTCACAGTAACGAGAGGAGAGCCAGAGGAACCGACGCTCCTCATCCTCACAGTAACGAGAGGAGAGCCAGAGGAACCGACGCTCCTCATCCTCACAGTAACGAGAGGAGAGCCAGAGGAACCGCTGCGCCTCCTTTCTCCAGCGCCGTGACTTAAATGACGTTGTGACGTCTAAAGGCCGTGGAGATGAATCTCGTCTGTCAGAATCTATTAAAAGAGGGGATCTATCTCAAAACCATCTGCTGCACCTTAAACAGATGATATTATGGAACCAGCAGCTTCACCTTAAAGGAGCAGTCCGTGAACTTTAGAGGAATCATTTCTCGAGTTTAGTCGTGGTGTTTCCCTTCTCTGACAGCGAGGTTCCACCATTTGACCGTTTGTTTTGAAGAATGAATGTCTAAATATCAATATCTGAATAATCAATATGAAGGAACTTTAATGCTAAACTAAATTAAAGATTCAGAAAATCTAACATGCGTTCCAGAGTCGACTAAAGCTCTAGACGATCTAGAAGTTTGTTTTTCAAGCACTTTTACAATATTATTCCCTTTATCAAAATAAATTTTTAGAAATCCTGCATCACTGATATTTTTCAAAAAAAAAATCACATGTGCCTTGCAGTACCCCAAAGTACCATTAGGGGTACGGATACCCGCATTTGAACGGCTTTTCTGGAGCTTAGCCCTACTAACCCGCAGTTAAAAACTGACTGTTGTATTTTCACAATTCTGAAAATAAACCCAAAGTAAAACGTCAGTGGGGGGTTTGGGTTTCTGCATAGATTCTGATACCAAATGCTTCCCTGTGTTTTTGCGTCCTTCAGGTCATAAAGGCGATAGAGGAGGGCTACCGTCTCCCGGCCCCCATGGACTGCCCCCCCGGCCTGCACCAGCTCATGCTGGACTGCTGGCAGAAGGACAGAGCCGAACGGCCCAAGTTTGATCAGATAGTCGGGATTCTCGACAAAATGATCCGCAACCCCAACACCCTGAAAACCCCGGCGGGAACTTGTACGAGGTGAGGAGAGAAATCCCAGATGACCCCCCTTTTTGAATGGGGGGTTTCACACAATAAGGAATTTGAACTTTTCAGCGCCCCGGTGGAGGTTTGATGATTTAGCCTCTGTATTTTACAGATGAAAGAAAACTCCCGGAGAATCGATAGCCCACAGCCGCGCCACGGCTTTATGCTTAATAGCAGGGCTTTTAAATCAATCTCTATAATGAGTTCCTGCTACTTTCAAGTGCAGTGGGAACTCCGGACGTTTGTCAGATGAATTCTATTTGCAGTCAGGTGGTACTTTGCAGAGGTGAGCTACAGACTCAGAGGTTACGACTGTTTAAAACTCACTTTATAACGCGGCGAGTGTAGGGCCTGAATGCGCTCTGACTGTAAAGGGTGTCGACGCAAACATTTCTCCGCAGCAGAGCGCCGGCGCTCTCTCATCTCATCTCATCTCATCGCGTCTCATCTCATCTCGTCTCGTCAGTTTTCTTTTTTTCAGTTTTTGCGATTTGCTTCACCGTCGGACGTCTCGTCTCGACTCCGGCTTGATTGTGTTCTTCAGCAGAAGGCTTCCTGTTCCACGCGTGACATAAACACTTTCCTGTTCTTATCCCTCAGGCCAATCAGTCCGCTGTTAGACCAGAGCACACCGGACTTCAGCGCTTTCTGTTCGGTGGCGGAGTGGCTGGAGGCCATCAAGATGGAGCGGTACAGGGACAACTTCTCAGCAGCCGGCTACAGTTCCCTGGAATCTGTGGCCAGGATGTCAATCGAGTGAGTAGACAGGAAGTCCTCCTGTGGAGAACATTAATACCTGCCTCACGTCAACTCACCCACACCTCACCTCCTACTGAACATCTACGTCTACTCTTCTTCTCCTGGGTTGGTCAGTTCATTCTGTGGTTGGTCGATAATTGGTTGGTTGGTTTGTTGATTAGCTGGTTGATTGGCAATTAGTTGACATGTTGGTTGGTAATTGGTTGACTGGTTTTTGAGAATTGGTTGGTTGATAAATTGTTGGTTGGCTGGTTGGTTGATAATTGGTTGGTTGATTAGCTGGTTAGTTGATAATTGGTTGGTTGATAATTGGTTGGTTGATTGGTTGTTTGATTGATTGTTATTTGGTTGATTTTAAAGTTGATATTTTACTCTTTACAGTAAACGGTTGTTCTAACTTAACTTCCTAACCGTTGTTCTTTATCTATATTATCGTATTTTACTCTAATTGTTGATGTTTTACTTATTAGGGGTATTTTTTTTTCTGTTTATTTTTCGGACATAACTTCATTTGACACCAATCAGGGCAGTTGCTTGCATAATGCAGGGGATTGGGGAGTTCTGGGGGGACGACGTCATAGGCCTCGTTTAGGTCATGTGGCGCTGGAATAATGGAGATCAAACTTAGGGACGTTTTACATTATTTAAGGCGGTCCTTGCAGAGACCCCTCAGACTCCGGCGCTGCTGAGTTCTGTCTGCTGTTTGTGGCGGCAGCATTCTGGACCGTGACTTACCTCTGAGCCGTTAATCAGACCTTCAAACGTCTCCCCATCTCCATAATGTGCTCCAATAAACTTCCCAAACACACTTGCCAAGAAAAGCAATTTAAACTTCAGATCATACCTCTCTGCTACATCACCCTTGAAATTGTTAAATTGTAAAAATGCATTATTGCTGTGTTGCTGTTTTTTTTCTGGAGCCCTTACTCACGGTAATGAAAAAGCCCGGGCTGTAAATCTCTGCGGCTCCGTCCGCGGCTCTGGTGGGCTGCATTGACTGATGTGTTGTCCTGTCTTCCAGGGACGTGATGAGTTTGGGGATCACGCTGGTGGGCCATCAGAAGAAGATCATGAGCAGCATACAGACAATGAGAGCCCAGATGCTCCGCCTCCACGGTACGGGGGTCCAGGTGTGACGGCCCGCTCAAAACCAGAACTTATCCGGAGCAGTGCCTGGGATGTAACCGGGTCAAAGTGAACGGACTTCTGTTTTTGTGTCTGGAGTGAAATCATTCCTTTTTTTTCCTCGGTGAACCGCGGAGGTCCGCCTCCTAAAACGGCGCCAAACGGAGGAAAACGGCAAAAACAACAAAAAACAGCAACAAATAGAGAAACTACCTGGATGAGATACTTTTACACTTTTTCCTCTGGTTTTGGTATTTTAGAAACGCTTGAAGCCACATATCAAAGCCCGCCTAGGAGACGTCTGGTTGTTTTTTTGTTGTCTTCTTCGCCGCAGCGACGGATTTCCCTGAAAAACCAACTTCCTGCGGCTCCTTCTGTTTTCTGGCGGGACGTTGTGAGTTTTCTTTCCAGCCGCCACAACGACACGGACTCGACAACAGGGTAAAAACTCTTTTCATCCGAGCTGCGGGGGTGAACTTTTTCAGCGCAGCATCGGAGTTACTGTCAGAACTTTATGTGAGGCTGGAGTGAAAAGCCTCGCCGACCGGAACCGGTACTGATCCAACGAGGAGTGGAACACGGAGAAGGAGCGGAAGGAAACGGTTGTGGACCTTTCTATCAGAGTAGCAATATCCTTTTTGTCGTCTTCACTACAGGAAGTGCCGAACAGCCGTCGGGGTCGTGGAGCGGCGCGTTACGGAGAAAGATTGTACTGAAAGCTGACGCCGCCGCCGATTCTTTTGCCGTCATTTTGCCTGAAATGTTGCACACAGTGTCTGTTTTTGGTCCTTTGTTCAGCTGCAAATACCTTCTCGGGGGCGGAGCCTAGAAATAGACTTAATACTGCCTTAAAATGTGTCGAATCGAGCTTTGCCACTATTTTAGGCATCGGAGCGGCGAGGCCATGTTTTTCGTTCTCCTCGTAGCGTGATGTCTGCAACGCCAACTGACGCCGCATGTGATAGCAGGCGGCGGGAAAAGGGCGACGTGACGGGATAAACAGAGCAATAATCACCAGGTCCACCTGAGAAGGTTCCGGTGCTGCAGGGAGAGGTTTGGCGAGGAGGCGGAGCTCATAGACCGAAAAAGACTTTGGAGGGAAATCATCAACTTAAATAATCATGTCGCAATTCTGTTGGCGTTTCGCGTTAAATGTTTGACGGGAATCGGCGCGGCGATGGCGGAGCGAGTCCAGAGATGAAAAGGCACCTGATGAAATGCTGAAACGGTACCAATCAGTCCCGCTGACATCCTGCCGATCCCGTCCTCAGAATCAAAACATGTAAAGGACCGAATCAGACAGGCTTCAGTTCTCGCCATCCCCCCGCCATCCCCCCGCCATCCCCCCGCCCTCCTTTATTCATGCGTCGCCGCCGCTTATCCCCTCAAAGGTGTGGTTGTGACAGAACACGCATCAGAGCGCCTCTCAAGTCCCCGCTCCTCTTCCTCCTTTCTTTTCCCACAAGGCTTTGTGTGGAGAAGAGAGACGAGGGTTTCTTAAACGATGTGCTGAGAGCCAATCAACCTTCTCAGCGCCGTCTGTCTCCGCCTCCATGTCGACTCCTTTTAGTGCTCCTTGATGGGAGATGCACTTCTCTGGCTGTCGTGTGAAGACTAGTGGCGTTTGCTGAGGCGAAGCATCATAACGTAACTCACCGCCGCCCGAGTTTTGGTGGCAAAAGTGGGGCCTAGACAATTTTAAGCAGGTGGTTATAATGTAGTGGCTGATGGTTCATAGGCTGAGGGTGCAGGAGGTGGAGAGTATCAATAACCTCTCTGACATCGTGCTGAGGAGCTACAGAGATTCATCAGGAGGCAGAACATCTTCCTCGTTAATCCATTAATCAGAACATAAAATCTGAAAAAAGTCCAAACCGTCTCAGAACCGACTTTGTCCAAAACACAGAAACATTGAAATCACCCATCCTAAAAAGGAGTGCTGCTCCGGCACCACTTAAGTGTCCCCCCGCTGCGTCTCAGTTATGGATTTGTTGTTGTGTTGTGAAGAAGACGAGGGCGTCTGAGGCTCCGGGAGGAAACGATTGATTTATTCATCACATGGTTGTTGTATCCGTCAACGCGCGCCCGCGCTCTCTGTCCCTGCCGCCGTCATCAGGACCGGAATTCAATGAAAGAGCGGGGTCACATTCAAGCAGTCACATGATCATGCAAATGAATCAACAGGGCCGCACCTAGCCAGATTGGTGCCCAGGGCAGAATTTAGTTACGGTGCCCCCGGTTTTTGTTTTTTTCCAGCCTCCGCTGTATAACTTTATTATAAACGAAAGCGTTCAAACTGATGTTAGTTGCTTCCATGTTGCTTCCGTACTGACAGCAGGACGTCTGTGTTATTGTTCTGTGGTGGAGGCCATATTTTAAAAGTAATCACAAAATAAAATCTTCATTGAGCGTCAGGACTAGCAGTGCTAACGTAGCCCACATGAGCTAGGTTCTACAGCATGCTCTCATGCCGCCTTGGCTACATGCAACAACAAACTACAACTCCCATAATCCCCCGCGTCACATGTTCACAACACCCGTAAGACCGCCTTCTTCTACTGGAGCCAAAACGTTGCATGTCGTGTTTTTGACCTTCATCGTCTTCTGTGAATCTGAAAACTTCCACCCCTCAGAATGTGGGCCTTCTGTCGGCAGGGGCTCGGTCCAGTTGGTTGGATTCATCTGGAAAGTGTGGGGAAAAGTGTCAACAGTCACGTTTGGGTCACCCTGCTGCACTTCCTGCCACCAGAACCCGACAGGACCGGATGTATGCAGGGATTGTTTTGCTGATACAAAAGCCATGTGATGTTTAGGATTGAAGGACGCAGGAATCTACTAACTGCTGACTTTGGCTCCCTGCACTGTAAAAGAAACCAGGTTTAACTAATCCCAGACTAGAACCGGGCTTGTTCTGTAGTTGAACTCAAACAGACAAAAAAATTATTTTTCCAACATAAACAAAATTATTCGTCCTACTTATGATGAACTTTGAGATCCATTTCCACCTTTGTGAGGAGACACCAGGAAGTAGCCCCGACCGGCTCCGAGCCCGTGTCACGCACTCCCTCCCTTTATCCGTACAGCAGAGCTCAGCAACTGGACCCGGGCCAGACCTTTGAATTGAATACCGCTATAAAGTCATTCAGTCAGCACAAATTCCCCCGTCCAGAGGCAGCACTCCCTCCCTCCCCCCTCCCACTGCTTTGGTTTAAAGCCCGGGCCCCTGGAAGCCTCGGACCCCGGCGTGGGATCCCCCTGTCGCCCTGTCTCGAGGGGGGGGGGGCAACAGTTTGAGCCAAATTGAGATTAAGTCCAGGATACAATCGATTGAAGCGTCCAAATCAGCCGCAAACATCGACGGGAGTCACTTTGAGTCTCGCCTCGTCCACCTCTTAAACTTCAGGGTGCATCAAAAAACAAATAAAGAGTCTTGTTGTGACTGTATTTCAGTAAAAACACAAAAAGAATAAAAAAATACTTTAAAATGGAAAAAAAAACACAAACACAGAAAGAAGACGGGCGGGAATCAGAATTAGTCGATAGAGTGGGACGTTATTTTTTCACAAAATCTCGTGGTTCCGCAGTCGGAAGGGAGTTTCAGCGCCGTGGCGCGGCGGCCGATGGATAGTTCCAAAGAGAGCAGCAGAGTTGATTGTGTGGGGAAGAGGCAGACGTGATGGAATCTTTGTATATGTTCTAATTGTAAAACTTGTACATTTTATTTATATTGTTTTTTACACACGTTCCTCCGTAGAGAGCTCTGAATACGTTGAAAATGCACTATATTTTTCTATCGCAGATGAATTACTGTCACCCTCAAGATTTCAGTTGTACAGACTTTCTCTTCATTTAGGACCAAAGACAGCCGACAGGATTCCCGTCGTTCCTCTCACGTGGTTTTGCCGTCGTTTGTTTTCTTGTACAGTAATGCAAATTGTGGATTTATTATTTATTTTCCTGTGTTTCCTGCGAGTATTGAGGATGAGGAGGATTGAGGAGAGGATTGAGGATTATTCACTGGTTTCCCCCACAGCAGAACTGTAACTTCATTTCATTAGATGATTCTTTTTGCTTTGTAACCTTTGTAATAGACTGTACATATATTTTTGGAAATATAATACAATCTCTATAGAAGTTTTGGGCGTCTGCAGAATTCTTTTATCCTCCTTCACCTCCACATTAAGTCACCGACAGATTTATTACTTGTCCTAACTTCACGTATTTCTTCTTAACTCTTAACTTTACACACGGATTAAAAAAAATCATGTATTTTTTTGAACTTGTCGTTATTTAATTATTTCTACTTTTGAAACGTGAATGTTTTTAACGTTTCTTTTTGTTCTCAGGTCAGAATCTACATTTTTATTTGTGTTCTACAGATACAAGTTGGAATATTATGATTGTTATTATATTATGATTGATGTTTCCTTCTTAAATGTTCTGATCACAGAATTTAAGAGGACTCATTTAACGTCTGAAGAGTTTTTTATGTTATTAACACTATAACTCAAAAACTATTCCATGGATCACTTTCACATTTTATATCCATATAGACCTCAGTACGAGGAAGAACTGCATTGATTTCTGGAAAGGTCGGTTGTATATTTTGGACACTAGGGGGACTTTATCTCCAAAACTTTTCGGGACATAATTTCTCAACCGTTGGTCCGATTTAGTCCAACTTCGGTGCTGATGAATCCTTTAAACGGGAGCTTTTAACGGACATAAACTCCTGGGTAAAAGTGTTGCTGCTATGCTAACCACTGGCTAGCTTTTATCGGCTCAGTGTTCCTGTTGATGGTCTCCAGGATGAAGAACACAAATGTAAACTGGACCCGGTTCTGACTAGAATAGTTTGTAGATGTATTCATGAAAATATATGAAATCATTATTAAGGAGGTAATAATGTTTATGCTTAAAGACAAAACCCCTCTTGTGTCCCCCCCACACTCAAATGAGATTGTCCGTATCGACAGCCATAAATCGCTGAATCCTCTCAAGCGTCCTCCTGTTTGGTGTTTTTAAAAGTGACCACGCTACCGAATACACGTGTAAACAACCACCAAGACGCGTCGCCATCCGATCACCTGCAATTTGTCGCAAATGACTTTGTCCCCTGCGTCTCAACAGCTAGGACAGTCCCTACATTTACATTAGCCCTTCAAACATCTTCAAGTTGTTAGCCCGCTAGCTAAAGAAATCTGCCCCACGACGGACGTTTCCGGTAAGTACGTAGTGGACGACATGTCGGCAGCAACGAGATCTGAGCACGGGTGGTCCGCGGGACACCTTTGGTGGACTCATGATGGACACAGGTGTAAAAGGCGACGGGTCTCTCTGTCCACCTGAGATCCGATCGCCCAAAAAGTGATTTAAAACCAAATCTAAACAGCGTCTAGATGATCACCACCGGGTCTTCTCCTGCTGCCAGTCCACCCCCCTTAAACCACATTGGTAGGATCTAACCACCGTAGACCAGGAACACCCAACAAAACCTGCAGTTCTGGAGATGTTCTGACCCAGATATTCCCACCATAACCTGGTTCTTGTCAGAGTCTGTTAAGTCCTTAAGATTGTCTGTGTTTCCTGCCTCCAACACCTGAAGACCCCCACCCTCTCACGGGTAACCCTGGTAACCAGGTAATCAGTGTCACTCCCTTCACCGGTGAGTGGTTATAATGTTACGGCTGATCGGTATCATTCCTCTGAACCAGAATCCTTCTGATGATGTTTTTGTAGATGCACACAGGATAAGAACTCTGCAAACATCAGAGTTCCCCGCCTTAATCCTGCAGAACTTCCCCTTCTCTCCAGGATTCCTCCTGATCACATCTTTCAGCGGCGCCGTTATTTGTTCTGCTAAGTCCAGTAGAGACGACATGTTGTCACAAAGCCCGCTGTAAAAGCGTCTGTGTGAAACTCTGAATTCCTCATGAATTTGCTCCGTGTGTTTTTTTTCACTGGCAGTAGCTGAAGCCCGGTTCTGATCCTGTCTAATTGCTGGAATCCTCCACAGAGGAGCAACAGAACGGGTCTGGACCTGCAGCCAGACGGAGAGTTCTGCAGCTTCAAGATCCAGAGGGGGATTTTTAGCTTAATGCTAAGTGCTTGAGTGATGTGTTCTTAGTCTTTGGACAAATATGAGCCGCTCAGAAGACGTTCAGTCAAGCTGCAGCTTCTGAGCCCAGAAACATAAAAGACGTCTGTCGTTCCAACAAACAAACTCAGAGGGTCTTAAAACCACTTGACCTTTATCCCCCTGCCCTCTGTCCTCTGTGAGGACATCAATGTCCAACTCTAAGACCGTCTGGAGTCGGAGGCCATTTCACATTAAACCAAAACCCTAAAAAAAAAAACTAAAAAAAAAATCCTTTAAAAGGATTTTTTTTTTTTTTTAAATGCAAAAGGAAAGATTTTTTTTTTCCATATTATAAATAAAAGTGTTAATATTATCATTATTAATATTATTACTTGTTATTATTGTTGTTGTTATTATTGTTTTTTATATTATTATTTCAGTCAGGGCAGAAAAATCAGGTTTTAAAATGACGACAGTCGACATTTATCGTTATAAGATAAAAATAAAGAATTTCATATTCAACTTCATATCTGCAGCGTTTAAATAGATTAAAGGTGCGACTTAAAGTTAAAATTACATCCAGCAGCTTCCTCCCTCCTCCTCCTCCTCCCTCCTCCCTCCTCCTCCTCCTCCTCCCTCTTCCTCCTCCTCCTCCCTCCTCCCTCCTCCTCCTCCCTCCTCCCTCCTCCTCCTCCTCCCTCCTCCTCCTCCTCCTCCTCCTCCTCCTCCCTCCTCCTCCTCCTCCCTCCTCCCTCCTCCTCCCTCCTGAAGACGTTCATTGGAATCCCTCCAGAACGTCAGATGGATGATTTTATTCTATTCTTTGTTTTAATGCGTTATCTTGTAAATGCGTTCTTCGCTACAATAAGTTGTCGCGTTAAACCCGACGTACAGAACCTCGCTGAGATTCATATCTGTTGTGACAGTACCTCACCGGTTATCGGTCTGTACGGAAATATTGGATCTTTACGTATGAGAGGAAGAAACATCTTCATGTTTCATTTCTGCAAAAACACAGAAAAAAACCCGTCGGAGCTGGCAGACGGCCAGAAGAAGAAAAAAAAACACATTTGTATTTGGCGATGGTGCACTAATCCCGATCGGTGCTTCATCCTTTCTACAGTATCTGACATTTTGCTACTTCTATCGGCGTCGGAGAGGGATTTGAAGACGAATGGCTCTAAACCGGGTGAATTGATTAGGGGGAGTGTGCCGCCCAGACGAACGCCTCACCTGTCGGAATCCCCGGGGAAACACTTTCTGCCCCATTTACAAAACAAAGGCTTTGTTTTCCCCGGTAACGGCGGATCCTTTGGGGAAATATAAAGTGGTATTTACAGATGCAACAAAGTCGACTTAACGCGGCTAATCTGTTGCTCTTGTCTTGATGAAAAATCAAGGTCATTTCCAGGGAAAAGGAGAACCGGCGTTCTAGAATAAAGGAAAGAGTCGGTGCTTCATCAAAAGTTTAGCCATTAAGACGCCAGTAGGGAGGAAGAGGAAATCATCAATCCATCCTCATTAAGTTGTTGGGTTCCAACGTCGCTAATAAGATTAAAGGGCTTTTATGCATTTCTCTAAAATTAAGAAAGTAGAAGTGGAGGAACTTTCTTTTCCTAATTTTTTAAATACGCAAAATGGAACCAGCCAGATTCTAGCGATGTTGCCGGACGTACGATAATTGTTGCATCTTTACGCGAATGATCGTATTTGTACGTTATGTATTAGTTAACTCGTTTTTATTCATGGATTGATTTTTGGATATGTCGGTTATATATTTCCAACACTAGGGGGAGCTTCATCTCCAAAGGTTTTGGGGCCATAACTTCTAAACCGTTTTAGTCGATTTAATCCAAATTGCTGCCGATGAATCGACTCGAGGAGATCAAAACTTATAAATGTCATATTTCACTCTAATAGTTCAAATATTACTCACAAGGCTGGACTTTTGAACAAAACGAACGTTCAATTTGAGAAGCTCAATCAGGGGGGATTGTACAACATAAGGGATTGGGGTCTTTTCGGGA
>JBBDHG010000060.1:145000-157500 GCA_037951165.1 Lophius americanus
ATATTTATTTCATGTCTTTTTTAGAGGATGAAGTTTTTCGGTTCGTGAGGAAAAATATTTGAAAACATTTAATCAAATCAAAAATGAAATAATTCATCATTCAAACTTATATTTCAGGCGGTCCCGGCTCAGAGGTGGGGGGCCGCCTGAGAGTCGCTGGGGTCCATTCACAGAGCGGCGGTGGTTGGGTCGATGCTCATAAGCCGGCCCAAACGGGGGTCTCTAATGGGGCCCGTATTGATCCCAGCCCGGCGTTCTCCCCGTGGTTCTGATGGAGAGGCGGCAGAAAAAGAGCGGGAACGCTCTCCCAAGTTTCGATCCCACCTTCAGAAGCGGTTGCCCCTCAGGGACAAAACTGTCCTCCAGCGGGTTCCTTTTGAGGGGAGGTGGGAAAATCCCGGCCGCCCTTGAGTGTTTGGGTTCGGCCCCCCCCCCTCTGAACCGGCGCTCCCGGGCCGCGGCGGTGATGAATGGTCCACGCGTCCCCCAACGACCTTCACGCGGGATATTGAATGTAAACGAGGCTTAAGTGTGTGTGTTTGTGCGGAGAGTGTGTTACAAGAACAATGTCCGCCCCCAGGCCAGAATAAACACTCTGGTTCTTGTCGGGCTCCGGTACCGACGATGCGGGTCAAATAAGACATCTCTGCCGGTGATTGATGGTCTGTGCTGGAGCGAGCGGCGGGCCGGGCCCCCGGTTACTCCGCGTTAAATAAAGGCTAAAACCGTAGAGGAACACGCTCAAGCGCCGAATCACAACAAGATCTGGTCCGAAGGCGCCGTCCGACGAGAACCTCCTCCTGACCCGACAACGTGAGACGTGGAGACGGAACCAAGAACCGAAACAGGTAGAACCTCCCAGCAGGTCCAAACTCAGACCTCAAACACCGCCTCTGAGGAAGACTTCAGAGGAAGAGTCAGTGTGTCCCCACAGAGCCCCCAACCCCCTGCGTTGTACGAATAATCCCCCTGATGGAAGAACTCGATATAAATGTGAAGTTATTTCAACAGAATTTTTGTGAGAGTTTTTTTTTTCCTCCTCAGACGCATTGGATGTGATGAAGTAGTCGGATTACTTTGGGGTCCTGGTTTGTTCTGTGGGTCTCTATGTAGCGACTAAAACCAGAATAAGACATTTAGAGTTCGACCAGAATCAGTATCTGACCAGGACCAAAATGTATTCGCCGGACGGGTGGGTCAGAACATCTCCAGATCTGCAGGTGTTGGTTGAAGCTCCTTGTAGTGGTTAGAACCTACCGAAGTGTTCTGAGGAGGGTCCGCCGGTGAACTGGACCCGGCTCAAGATGCTGGAGACAATACGATAATATTTCATAGGGAAAATAAAAAGCTGTTGGTTGTAATGTTACGGCTACTCAGAGTCGAGCCCAGGCCCGTGTGGGTCAGACTTGACAGGGAGGTGGTACCTTCACTTTGTGACGTTAAATTTAGGAAGTGAAACTGTCAGAATAAAGTTCAGTTCAGGTGCTTCACAATAAAAGACACATTAATGTAAAATATAAAATAGAGACACAATAAGGAAGAAATAAATCCAGCAGAGTCACGGCGCTGATCCAATAATTACATTCAGCCGCCTGAGAGCAGACGGGTCGGTGCTGCAGCTCAGACAGAACCTATGGAGGTGTAATTACTTCAAAAGAACCAGAACGCAATTTATTAGGCCATAAAAACAAGAGGAAAAATCTCCAGGATTAATATTCATCTGAAGTATGGTGACAATTCTTCAGTTCATCCATTCATCTATTCATTCATCCATTCAAACATTCAAACATTCATTCATCCATCCATCCATTCAAACATTCATTCATCCATCCATCCATTCATCCATTCAAACATTCATCCATCAGCCATTCATCCATCCATTCATACATTCATTCATCCATCCATCCATTCAAACATTCATTCATCCATCCATCCATTCAAACATTCATCCATCAGCCATTCATCCATCCATTCAAACATTCATTCATCCATCCATCCATTCAAACATTCATTCATCCATCCATCCATTCAAACATTCATTCATCCATCCATCCATTCAAACATTCATCCATCAGCCATTCATCCATCCATTCAAACATTCATTCATCCATCCATCCATTCAAACATTCATTCATCCATCCATCCATTCAAACATTCATTCATCCATTCAAACATTCATTCATCCATTAATCCATTCAAACATTCATTCATCCATTCAAACATTCATCCATCCATCAATCCCTCAATCCATACATCATCCATTTATTCATTCATTCATCCATAAATCCCTCAATCCATCCATCATCCATTCATCCATTCATTCATCCATCAATCCATCCATCATCCATTCATCCATCCATTCAAACATTAATTCATCCATCCATCCATTCAAACATTAATTCATTCATCCATCCATTCAAACATTCATTCATCCATTAATCCAGCCATCCATCCATCCATTCAAACATTCATTCATCCATTAATCCAGCCATCAATCCCTCAATCCATCCATCACCCATTCATCCATTCATCCATTCATTCATCCATCCATCCATTCTGACTGTTGAACTATTAGAACACATAAAGATAAATTTCGTTGAGTCGATTCATCAAATCTGGACTAAATCAGACCAACATTTGAAAAACTGTTGTTCTGATCACTTTAGGAGATAAAGCGCCCCCTAGTGTCAGAAACACAGAACCGAACCTTCCCAAAATCATGATAGTACTTTTTTACATTAAAGTATATGTTGATTTAAAATTTTAAAATGATCCTTTAAACATTTTTAATGTTTTTCACTAAAAAAAAAAAAAAAATCCACCTAGTGGCTAAAAGATGAACTGTTAGAGTAAATGATGATATTCAGTAAGTAAATCTCTGCAGTGGCGATTCTATAATCCCGCTGACATTTTGAGGATATAATTAACATATTTTCACTTTCTTCCTCACAGATTTGCGTGAAATCGCTTCAGACTAAAAGTTTGATGAAAACAAAGTTTTTGTATTATTCAGATTTAACACTAAAAGTGTCTCTACTAACGCGGAGAAGAAACGGCCGTCACTCTCCCGTCTCCAAACTCTTCATCTCCAGTCTCCCGTCTCTGATTGAATGATAAACCTCCTCCGCCAACCACATAATTAATGACCGCCGTCATAACGGCAGATTCACTGATTCACAAATTAACCAAATATATATATGTATGTGTATATATATGTATGTATATATATGTATGTGTATATATATGTATGTATATATATATGTGTGTGTATATATGTGTGTGTATATATGTGTGTATATATATATATGTATGTATATATATATGTGTGTGTATATATATGTATGTGTATATATATGTATGTGTATATATGTATGTATATATTTATGTATATGTATATATATGTATGTATATATATATATGTGTGTGTATATATGTGTGTATATATATATGTATGTGTATATATGTATGTGTATATATATGTATGTATATATATATGTGTGTGTATATATGTGTGTGTATATATGTGTGTATATATATATGTATGTATATATATATATGTATGTGTATATATGTATGTATATATTTATGTATATGTATATATATGTATGTATATATATATATGTGTGTGTATATATGTGTGTATATATATATGTACGTGTATATATATGTGTATGTATTTGTAGTACGTGAAGGTAGGAGGTTCCGTCCTTCGTCTGAACACAGTGTTGGTTTTTGAGGCGGAGCAGCAAAGGTGTAAAAAACAACAACAACTGGAACAACGTCCCGTCGTCTCACGCAGAAAAGGCCGACGGTTGGTTGATGGATGACGGCGAGAGCCGTGGCGAGGAGGAACCTACTTCCTGCTGATCGGCGCGTCGACCATCGGCAGAGCTGAGCAATGGATGCAATTAACGGCGTGTCGTCGGCTGCATTATTGTAAATATTGCGAGGTGAGGGGTAATTTGTGTGATTGATAGAAGGAGCCTCCGACCGCGGACTCTGAATATTAGCTCGCGTACGGCGCCGCCGCTCAAGGCTCATTATGTAAATAGTTGTTTTTAATATTTGAAGATGACGAATATGTGTTCCTCCTATAATGACTGGGAAATCTAAATGTACCGCCATCATTTATTCTATTAGTGGATCTAAGCTGGAGCCGGATTTAATGGATTTTCTTAAAGGGACGGTTCCACCAAAATTGTTGATGAAAGAGTGAGGGGCCGAGGACGGAGCCCTGAGGGACACCAGGGCCCAAGTCCTGTTTGACAAGTAGCATCTGTCTTTTTGGGTTTATTCAAGCATGTGAGGACTTACTAAACAGAATTATCTAACTAACACAACCAACAAAGTCTAATTGGGTTCAAATAGTTTCCTAAAAAAAAAAAATAGTTTCCTAAAAAAAAAAAATAGTTTCCTAAAAAAAAATAGTTTCCTAAAAAAAAAAATAGTTTCCTAAAAAAAAATAGTTTCCTAAAAAAAAAAATAGTTTCCTAAAAAAAAGATTCCAAGAGTCCATTTCATTAAAATCGACGATTTTCAATGAAGTCCAACCTTTTCTTCATGGAACAATTTTATCCATTTTTATCTAATATTTACTTTTTATTTAGACTTATTTCGAATGTTTCAAAGTAATCAATCAATCAATCAATCAATCAATCAATCAATCAATCAATCAATCAATCAATCAATCAATCAATCAATCAATCAATCAATCAATCAAGTCGTTCAGAGAGTCGGATCATGTTTGATTTAATGAACAGCTGTCACTCAAACATTCTGCCAGAACCTTCAAACTTTACTGCAGGTTCGGTTTGGGTCCAGTTTAAACTGCGAGGCTACTTTCTGATCCGTGGCGGTTCTGCTGGTTCTGCTGGACGACCAGAACTCTTGTTGGTTTTGCACATTCAGAACGCTGTGACTCAAAGTTGGAGTATTTCTTTGGTTGGCATGAAGGAATCCTGGAACAAACAAAAGTTCACGTCGACATGAAAATATTTGGGTTTTCAAAAAAAGAAAAAAGAAAAAGAAAAGATGAAAGCAAAGAAATTCTGTTTTACTTTATATGAATCCCACGACTTCTTCTGCGGGAACAACATCTCAACATTTATACATTTATATTTATCTGGCAACTCATCCCAGCTGTGTCCCGCCTCTCGCTCAATGTCTGCTGGCTGCGGCCCCCTCCGGCCCCCCCGAGAATGAAGAAATGAATGAACCGCCACCTCCAACAGTGGTCTCCATCCAGGAGGAGGTGAGATGTACCGAGAACCCGGCTCCTCACTAATGGAGGTGGATCCGATGTTCCGTCAGAAAGACTATCCTCTTGTGCACTCGGCCCACAGTTACTGCTCATGAGTCACGATCATTCTCAGCTGCCTGCTTCACAGTCTGGGGCATCGACTGATATCAGGTAGCATCATCCATCACTCACTGCCTCACCTTCATCGTTAGCCCATCATCATCACCATCACCATCAGCTGCTGGATTTAAGCACCACCTCCACCGCCCCATCTCCACCCAGTCCTCGCTGATCCCTCAACCTAAGCAGCAGAGTTCATCAGCCACCACCACCAGTATCCACATTCCCCAGGGGAATATTCCACGCTGCTGCTCACGGCGGAGACCCTTTGATCTTAACCCCCCCGAGGCGTCAGGGACCCAAAGACAAACGTTTTCCTTCATTTTATCTTCTCGTTCTGAACTACCAAGAACTCATTCTGCTCCATGTGAACTTTCTTCGACCTTCTCAAAAGTCAGGAGAAGCGACCGCGACGAACTAAAGCGGCGACGCCGAGGTCAAGTTGTACCGCATGATGTGGGTCCAGATCCAAACCAACGAGCAGAACATGAAGCGTATATATATGCTCTCAGACGATTTAAAATTCTGCATAAAGTGGAGAGCAAAGGAGGAAATCTAGGAGATGAATCCTCTCCTACGCCGCCGTGGGAGCAGATTCCTCTTCACCACCGACCAGAAGACGACCGCTCCAGCTTTTATGTTCAAACTCAGAGTTTGGGATCAAATCCAACGAAGAAAAAGCAAACGACAAAAACAGATTTCTCCCACAGAACAGCCTCCTTCTCTTTTCTTCTTCTTCTTCTTCTTCTTCTTTTTCTTTCCATTCCTCAAATAATGTCAAAAAGATAAATCATGAGGGGTTTGTTTTTTTTCCAGAGTGGAAAATTACAGAGGGTCCGTTAAACAAATCAGAAGCAACAAGGTGAAACCTGAGCCGAGGGGATGTGTGGGAAGAGTGTGTGCGGTGAGTGTGTGTGTGCTGATAGCTTAAGTAAGTGGACCGACCCGCTGTAAGACAGCCGCGTCAGCAGAAATGACACCTACTGATCTTGGTTGCACCTTCGGAACAACCTTGTATTTAAACTGACGTCGGGTTCCTCCAGTCATGTCAGCGTTCAGCTAAGGCAGGAAGAAACAGAGAAATGTCATGTTAGATAGGAGTCAACCCTCCTTGTCTGTCTCCTCCTCGAAGACGAGGAAGCTCCTGGCGTAAACTCCTCCCCCCCAGTGTTAGCATCAAACAGGTGACACAGGTGGGACATATGGGCGCTGCAGATTAATGCAATCACAGATGCAAATGTGCAGAAATGAAATCCAGAGCTTTAATTACAGCCCAAAGATGTGCAGCGACACGTCATCTTCATCTCCTGCACAGATGGAGATGAAGATGATCTTCTAATGAAGCGAGCAGCTGAAGTCGACTCGCGCTTCAGAACATGAACGTTCTTGTCTTCTCCTCTTCCTGTCACTCGGAGGAAAACTCTTTTTATTCCTGTTATTATAGCGATACCAAATAATGGAACCGGAAACCTTCACCAAAAAGACCAGCTTGTGAAAGAAAGGGAGGCAGGAGGAGGTGAGGGTGGAGGAGTAGAGGTGGAGGAGGTGAGGTGGAGGAGGTGAGGGTGGAGGAGTAGAGGTGGAGGAGGTGAGGGTGGAGGAGTAGAGGTGGAGGAGGTGAGGATGGAGGAGTAGAGGTGGAGGAGGTGAGGTGGAGGAGGTGAGGGTGGAGGAGGTGAGGGTGGAGGAGTAGAGGTGGAGGAGGTGAGGGTGGAGGAGTAGAGGTGGAGGAGGTGAGGATGGAGGAGTAGAGGTGGAGGAGGTGAGGTGGAGGAGGTGAGGGTGGAGGAGTAGAGGTGGAGGAGGTGAGGATGGAGGAGTAGAGGTGGAGGAGGTGAGGTGGAGGAGGTGAGGGTGGAGGAGTAGAGGTGGAGGAGGTGAGGATGGAGGAGTAGAGGTGGAGGAGTAGAGGTGGAGGAGGTGAGGATGGAGGAGTAGAGGTGGAGGAGTAGAGGTGGAGGAGTTTAAGGACTTGGGGTCTGTTCGGACGGACTTGGTCTGCGGTACTGTTCAGGAAGGTGTCTAACTTCCACATGAGTGGCATGACCCAAGGTTTCCCAGCAGAACATGGTCCAGACCATCACCCTGCCTCCCCTGGACTGCTCTCTTCCCATGGTGCATCCTGGTGCCGACGCCCCTCCCCTCCTACATGACAAACGTTTAAAACGAACACATATGGTTCCAGCGGTACCTTTCACACTGGATTTGTTGTGACGCATGTTCTTCAGATGAAGCGATTGGAATGTATTTAACGAGCATCTGTGATGACTGACTTGATACCGGTTCTGTTTAATGAGGGTTCTGACCAGCTGCATGTCTCAGATCTCAGCCTTGGCCAACATCTGCCTTGAGTAACACCATTAATGAAGCTCTGAACCGAACTCTGAACAAACACCTCTGGTCGTGACCCAAATCAAGAGCTGGTTCAGTGATAGGCCATAAAGCGGTTCTGCAGTGATGTCATAAGTCATGTGACTGAGTTCACGACTGAGTTCACATGGAAAGTTGTTGTTGGCAGTTGGTTTTCCATTGTCTAACGGTCCAACATTGGACCTTAAGTAGAACTTATTGATGAGCTGAGCGGGTCTGCTGGTCCAGCCAAGGTGTAGATCCTCTGATGACTTCATAGATGTTTTTACCTGTGAGTTACCAGGTGTTTTCTTCTGCCGCTCCTCCAGCTTTTGTAGAACTCTGGACAGAAACTTCAGCTTTTCACCAAACTGCCTCATCACTTCTTGTTTGTTGCATAAATGAAAAGCCTTAAACGCTTCCACCAAAAACTACCTGGTGCTGGTTTGGTGCTGGTGTTGGTGCAAGTGCTTAGTCGGTTAAACACCCACCCCTCCTAAGAACCTCTTTGCTATTCCATTGGCAAGGAGCCAAGTCAGAGACACGCCGTTACGTCACCGTATAACGTGATCGGTTCTCGGCTCCAGACCAGCAAAGACTCGGTTCTTGTCCGGCACCAGTTTTGAGAGCCAGGCGCTGGTGCTCAGGCCGTCGAACAGCAAAGAACTGGTGCTACGTCCAGGGAGCGCCTTTGTTCCATGTTCTGTCAGGCAGGAGACTCTTTGAAGTTCTTCCCTTCCTCCGGTGTCACCGACCATCAACTAGACCCTCTGATCATGTGACCACCTCACTACCATGTTCACTATTTTTCACAAAATGATTTTTGTACAGTTTACTGGAGGATCCCGTCTCTCCATAAATGTGATTGTGTTTCGCTTGGATCACTGAAAAAGTAGGAGAAAGAATTCCCGACTCCTCCCCTTTATCGGGAACACTACAAAGACCCTTCTACCTTCTGCCAAGTTTTTTCAACCCTTAAAATGTTGTTTTCTTCAGCTTATGTGCAGAAACCTGTGAGAGAAATATCCGGACTGGAGAAAGGGGGCGCTGTTTCTGGATTAAGTCCAGAAGACTTTTAGGGACAATCACTACCCAAGAACCCTTTCAACTGCTCACACAAAGAAGTCGGACCACCCCTGATGGAGGAGAAAGAGATCCGGGATGGATGACACCCTATCCCAGCTTGGACTTGTAGCGGCTCCTGGCTAACGGCCAGTCGCAAAAATGAAATAAAGCAAAAAGGACCCGGGCCAAGCAACTGAGAATCAGAAACGGTTCCGTCCACATCTTCACAGAGACCCGTCTCCACCACAACATCATGATGGGTGGAACCGACAGAGTCCAGGACTCCGGCAGGACGTGGAGAAGAGGACTCTGTGATTACATCAGGGATGTCTGGCACTCCAACATAGTCAAAGTTTATGGACAATGTTTCCCAGATGTTGAAATTTTAATGTGAAGATGACGAGCGTGTAATCATCATCATCATTTTATGGCTGCAGGTTACGCTCACAGAGACACCGATTTAAAGAGCGCCGTCTTTTTCACTGGACTAGAAACATTCATTTCATTGTGCAACACTATGTGACGTTCAAGGACGGATAAATTATCCCGAGCCTTGAACCGTAAAGTTCACAGGGTTCCTTCCAGACACAGATTTGAACCGTCGGCTCTTTTTCTGGTCGCTCTCCTCGACCACGGCGCTGCTGAGGAGTTCCTGATGGAGCGCCGCGATCGCTTCATCCGCTCTGCTCTCGCCGACTCTTTACTCCCACAGAGTTTGGAAGCGGCTGTCGTTCAATGGCAGGAAGTTTTGACCCTTGAGGCAAAACTTTATAACCTTTACGTTTCCCTTCCTCAGGCTATACTCACATGTTTCTTTTTTTACAATCTACTAGCTTGATAGTTTTACTAACATCGACGCTGATCATGTCTATCAAATATTCACTTGTTTCACGGATTTGAACCCTTTGAAGTCCAGTTACGGTGTTTCCGTGTGAGAGACAGACACTCATATTAACGAACATTCACACATGTATCTGATCCCTATAGACACAAACACGATGTTCCAGCTCCAACCATCATCTCTTACTAGCATGATACACAAACAAGGACAACTGGGCCTGTGTGGTCCTCCCCATCAGCAAGGGTATATCTCTGAAAAACAACCCAATCCCCTGCGTTGTACAATCATTCCCACCGATTGAGCTCCTCAAATTAAATGTCAAGTTTTGTCCGAAAAGGTGATTTTCATAAAAAAGCTCCCCCTAGCGGGTTAAATATGAACAGTAAGAGTAAAATATAATAAATATAAAAGATAGATCTCCTGGAGTAGGCTGAACTCATATGCACCAAATTTGGACTAAATCCGACAATTGGTTCGGAAGTACTAGCCACAAACAGTTTTTATCGTAAAAAAGCTCCCTAGTCAATAAAATATGAACTACTAGAGTAGAAAATTACATCTATCATACAGATCTTCTCACAGCGATTCATACGCACCGAAGTTGGACTAAATCGGACCAAAGGTTGAGAAATACTGACCCGAAATCTTATGGAGATAAAGCTCCCCCTAGGGTCAAAAACATGCAACTGAACCTTCCAAAATCAACAAAGTTCTTCCTCGCTCTATAATCTGTGAAAGATCCGCGGCAGCGGTGATGATGAATCCATGATGTCACCATCTTTTCCTGGATAGAATAATCAGCATTTTGCAAAAACAATCGAAAATGGTATCACGAGATAGAAAATTGTAGAAACAATCATTTTGAAACTAAGACTCCATAATTGTCCCCCTTCAACCAGAATTAAATGTCTCCACTAGCCCAACAGTCCTAGTCCAGAACCAATAGAGGGCGTGGATTTACTGCGGCGTTAAAGCGTAGCCTGATATGTGACGTATGACACTCTTCATGTGGAGTAACTGAATACACACAGAAACTGTTCACTCTCCGGAGTAGATTCATATCAAATAATTCAGTGCAAGACATCGTTTCCAAAGCCTCCTCCGTCTCATGAGCTGTCACGACCCAAGAGTCTCCTTCACCGGCTGGCGTTGTCGGCAGGATCTCCTGAGAACAAACGCAGAGAAGTGCAAAACCGCTTTATTCTTTGCTTTTACCGCGTCAGAGTTTGACAAGATCGTAAAGAAACTGGTCAGAATACTGCGTCTGAAAGAGGGTCCGATGTTTGGGTCACCGCAGCTGATGTTCTAAAACCCAACATTTTACAACCAGTCATACATTTCATCATTTCATCATTTCATCATTTCATCATTTCATCATTTCATCATTTCATCAGGGGTTTTCTGGCTGAATTTGGTTGAGACTAGATGGAGCCTAGAAACTACAAATAAATTAATATAATAATAATAATATATATACATATTTTGAAATCCCCATCTTTAATTAATTTAAAATGCTGCAGGAATATAAAAAAAAATCAGATTCATGCTCCAATAAAAAAATAATATTCATTTACTGTTTAATGTTTTTTGGGTTTTTCGACAGTAAACGCAGTAAAAAGTAACATTAACTTAAATAATGTATTTTTTAGTCCAATTTTTGGATGAATTTAAGTTGTAGATGTTTAATTTGGTAAACGTTTTGAATTCACTGAGCAATCCCCTTTTTACAGTGTCCATGTGTTTAATGTAAAGTAAAGTATCATATATAAGTATAATAATAATGGATTTAGTATTAACAACTTAAATGAATACATTAGACTAAAAAATACTTCATTTAAGTTTGGCGCTACTAGTTATTTCTACGAGTTCATCGAGAATTAAACTTTTTAGAGTGCATGTTTACACCCTAAAGCACAAAAAAAAACTTTTATAATTATTTACAGAAAATAAATATTTATTTTATTATTGGTGCACAAATCTGATATTTTTATCTATAAATATGACATTTAATGAGAAATATTTCACACTGTAAAAAGAGAAGTTTGAATTTAGACTCATTGTGTTGCTACCAGTGGACAATCATTTTTTACAGTGTGCTAAAAGAGTCAAATACTGTTTTTCTTGGGCTGAATTCATTCTTTGGACTCAGTTTGTTCTGGAAGTGGATGCTAATTGCATTTTAATGTATCTTTATAAATAAACCTATAAATCAAACGGCAGCACATTAATTGGGGTTCAAAGTCTTAGTGGCCCCCCAGGGTAAAAAAAGAACCATCCCGCATGAAGAGGACGGTCGGGGGTTTGGAGCGGCGCTGGGTTTCAGGCCCGACACAGATAAAGCGCCGGCTCTCCCGTCTCACCGCTGCCTGATCTGTGATTGTTATTCTGCACCCGGACGCAGCTTCTGAAGGCAGGGCATGATGGGAACAGCGTGGACTGGATCCAGGATCCGCCATGATTGAATCCAGACAATGGAAGTGCCCCCACCTGGGGAGACGAGACGGGATGCCAGGAGCTGTGAATCAGAATATGAATGCAATCTGTTAAACCAACAGGGCACACGCAGGTTAAGCTGAGATTTCACCGCGTGAACACAAAAAAAAAAACATCTACGAGGACGAGCTGCCGGGGTTTTATATACTTCAGATCCCTAGTCGGGTTTTACATCGACCCCGACTTTCAGTTTAGAGTCGGTTTAAAGCCCGAATTTCCTGTTTAAACATCACAATCAGCAAAATAATTGACTTTCCTTTGGATGCTGACGGGTAAAAAAAAGCTTAAGGTGAGAATAACGGTACCGTGTAAACCGTGGAGCGGATTTCTAGTCTGGAATATTATGAAATAGCTAATTTGTGTTAACTCAAAAACTCAAAAGCTGTTTCATGG
>JBBDHG010000060.1:162500-197500 GCA_037951165.1 Lophius americanus
ACCACATGGAGCGAACATGCCCGGTGCACAAACCTCCTCCGCTCAGACAGCATAAACAGAGCCATGTGGAACGCCGTCTGCGTCTGCGTCTGCGTCTGCGTCTGGAGTATATCAGGGCAGGATGAAGAATCGGAGGCGCTCTGAGGTCATCGGCATCAACATGCTGGTATGGACTCATGTATATTTTCCACATGGTAAAAAAAGAAAAATGAATTGAGGCTGGAGCTGGAAAATGCAACAAAAGCACTTGAGATGGAATGCCTTTGGTCTTTGTTAGGGGCCGGCTCCTGTTCAGGTCCATTCAGAACCAAACTAAGTTCTAGCCTCTGGTATCTCGCATGTTCTGCTGGAGGAAGACAGTTAGATCACACTCCACTCTCAGACTAACAAGGCTGCCTCAGAAGAAGATTAAACCCCCTCTTCACTCCCCACCACGGCCATCTTTCAACAAAAGAGCGGAATAATAGGGGGTCACATACCGACCCGGCCCCCGCGGCAGGCTTTTCCATCCGCGCCCTGATAAAGAGGACTATTGGAGCTCTTGTGGAGCAGGCTGGAACTCTGACTGGTTCACCGCAGGGGTTCGTCCACCTCCATCACTGTCCTTGTTAATCCCGGCCTGGACAACCAATGAAGGGACCGATCAGAGGACCCCCGGCATGTCCTCGTTAATCCACCCCGGTCAGAGATAATTAGCCTGGAGATTTCTCTTTCTGCCCGGTCTGGACCCGTCTGAGAACAGGACGCCTGTGAGGGACACATTTACTGGGTTTCAATAGAATGAAGGAGTTGGAGAATGGTGAAGGGTCAGCCACTTGTGTCCCAGCTTCCAGGGTCTCTGCAGGAGATCACACTGCCCCCCCCCCCCACACTTCCCTTCATGGGAATCTCGTGCGTCTGGCTGAAGGTTTGGCAAAACGCTCTGCTTCTCTGTTCAAGCGTAGCGCCGTTCTATTAAAAGTAAATCCTGCCAGATCACGCTCTGTTAAAATCATTCATTGTTGTGGAAAAGCTGATTTCAGAAATGTTTGGACTGGAAGCGAGCCGCCGAGCAGAACGTTCCCACCTGATTCGGTTCTGGGAGAGCCAAGACAAGATGGTAGCTTGTACTGTTGCCTCACAGCAAGAAGTTCTGATCCACCTTCCTGTGTGGAGTTGTGGCCCGTTCTCCACCTGTTTGCATGGATTCCCACTGCAAACTAGTTCTGGTTCCGCTGGTTCTGATTGGTTGGTCCCACAACACATGTTGATTCAACAGATTTCCTACTTTGCAGCTCGTGCAGAAACAAACAGAGTAAGTGAAGGAACACCAGAGGAAAACAAAGAAACAAAGAAATAGAGCGAGTAGAGCGGAGTGGAACTTCTCTTACTACCAGACAATCAAAGCTGAATGTTTGATTGTCTGAATCAACCAAAAAACCTTTTCAGTGTATACTCAGCTGAAAATATAAGGAACATTTTAAAAGTCCGTTTTGAAAAAAAGCCCTTTACCTCTCCGGGGGGGGGGGGGGTCCTCGCTCCAACAGACGCCTGATTACGCCTGAATGGAAAGAAAAAAACTCTGCAGAGGACATTTCATGTCCAGAGATGGACGCGGCAGAAAGACAAAGAATCATTTGACCTTGAAAAACCCTCCAGGAAGAACAGGATGAATACGTTGGTGTTGAAGAACTGTTGTGTTTGGAAAAATGGAGGATCATAAAGACTATTGGGCAGAAGAGAAAGACAAACATTTGGCGTCAAAGGAGACGCCAAGACCTGACTCGTGAAACGGTTTAAAGGTAAACTGCTGGGGTCTGTTCAGTCCGCTCTGGAGACCCCCCCCCCCCCCCCATTTATCTGGGCTTATGCTGGACCTGGACTAGAAGTAGACTGTCTTTGAACTCCTTTCTTTCTACGTGTATATTTCACATTTTTGTTCTGCCTGATGCCGACTACATTTTATGAACTGCACCTTTAACAGCTTTTTAAATATTTGTGTTTCCCCTCGTTCACCGACCTCTTCAGCCTTTTTTTCCTTCAGAACTTTAACTTCCATCAGAAACACTGATGATTATTGAGCACTTTTCCGCAGCGGCACCAGGCCCGCCTTTAATCTGGATCTGCTTCAATGTGTCCACAGACGGTGATTCAGGATCTCTGTGTAGGCAAGCAGCACTAAGAGGAAGGTTACTGAAGACGCACATTAGCCGGCGCCGAGCCCCTTACTTCATTCTCCACCCATTAAAGAACCACATTAAGGTTCTGCAGGACTATTTTTATTGCTTTTAGCTTTTCAATTAGAGAGGATAATTTGTGTCCACCTCCTTTAGATTAGATTTTAAATGAGAAACATGTTGTGCCATTAATTATCACAACTCTTATTCTGCGAACAAAGCTCTTTAACGCCCAGCTGAGAGGCGGAGAGGACAACAATGGTCATGTGACGAGGAGAACCCGAGCCCGCTGGGCGGCCGGCGTGATTAGCTCCGTCGCGTGACGGCGATGGGCTTTTCGGAATGCGAGCTGCACCGCCTGTCGGCGCCTGACATGCTGATGTTTGCCGTGATGTGTGGGCGTTTGTGGCTCTGACCTGAGGTGGGGTTGGTCAGCTGCAGACGATGCTTCCTCCCTCGTCGGACGCTCTTCCTCTCATGGCAAACATTTCACTCCCAGTCAAATCACAAAGTGGGTCAGGCCTCGGTTTAGTTCCTACCGGTCCGCTGCTGCCTCCGGTCTCCACGAGCCGTAAGATGTTCTTCTGCAGCAAGACGGAGCAGCAACCCCACCGCCACGCACAAACATGGATATTTATGGAATGTCTCTCTGGGCAGAAGATGTGGAATAAAAGTGTATAAAAAGTATAAATGTGTGTGGAAGAAGTTTACAAAACCTTCTTATCTGGGATAAGGTCGTGGTGACAGCACAGAATTCCTGGCTTCCTCTCCCCAGCCATGCTCTCCATCTCCTCCTTGGGAGCCCTCAGGCACACGTGAGGCATTCCCAGGTCAGATAAGATATGAAATCCCTGCAGCGAGTTATTTTCCAGTGCAAATAAAGACACAAGGACACCAGGATCTAATCGATGCCACGACCTTTCTCCTCACAGAAGTCGGCGACCTCGACTCTCCAGCAACATCTGTGCTCCAACAGAAGACCGGTCTGGATCCCAAACACCTGAAGAAGAGAGAGACAGAGATATCTGCTGACCAGATGGAGGGTTTTCAAAAACACCCAAAACAAGGACAACATCCAAAAGAGGAATATCAACATCCTGTTATCATCATGATCATGACTGTTGTTCTCTGCTTGTACCAAAGTCTCCCTGATGTTCACGTCACCCCCATGTACAAGATGTTCTCCTGTATGTGTTTTTCCCGTACAAACCATCCGTCCATGGACTTCCTCTTATCCGGGGTCGGGTCGCTGCCGCTGGGTCGATGACCTTCTACGGTCCTGTCCAGCTCTCCTGGTATCTCCTCCTGGTATATCTAGAGAGCGTTCTAGTAGACGGACCTCCTCGTATGGATGGTCCCTCCTGCAGAGCGTCACATCTTCATGTTTCTTTGGTGGTTAAACATGGAGGGAATGAAGCAGGTACTTCTGCAGCGGGGTTCATTCATGTGCCCAGGATGAACATCTGCGTAAACGAGAACACCTTGCAGCCGTGTAGCAGCAGTGATATCAGCAGGTATCTCCGCCCTGTGTTCCAGGGTTCCTCCGAACTGCTGAACATGTGATAATAACCCCGCCGGCTGAATCTAAATCCGATTACTCTGTCCTCTCGGGACGGCCTGCAAGCGTCTCTCACATTAAGACGCTCCGGCCTCCCGCTGCAGCAGGAAGGGGAGCTGCTGGGAGGTCGTGAAGCAGGAGCTTGTAGCAGAGCCAGAGATCTGTCAGCTCTGAGGCGCTGCTGCCCGGTTCTGAGGAAGTGACTCACGCGTGTTTGGGTTTGACAGGCACATGTGACGATAAGCCTCGCGGGCCGGAGGTGGATCGCGGTACGTGGCATGAAAAACCCCGACCGGCCGGGAGCGTCTGGTTGGTAGTGTGATTATTAAACACTCAAGGGCGCACTTACCCAAGCTCTTATTGGTTCTGCTCGGTTTCCCTTTTGACTGAAGGTGCGGTGCAGTAAATCTTTTGTGGCGTGTTCAGTTATTCTAATGAATTGAACTTCCTTTTGCAAACCAAAGAGCTCTATTAGTAAAGCTCAACCTTCCTCTATGAAAGGGACTATAAACTCTATTATACTGCTTTATTATAATAACCGGTCCAATCTCCAGAACACAGAAGGCTCTGTTTCAGAAGTGGTGCGGCGGAGCAGAAGGAAAAAACACCCCCAGGGTTTTTTTTTTATTATTCATCCCTGCAATTCCAGCAGACTGACCTAAATGTAACCTGTTTCTCTCACGGCTTTATGAATATTTCCTCCGTCCTTTTTGAAGTTCTAGCAACAGAATGTAATTCAGATGAATCAATATTTCCACAGAAACCAGTGATGTAAAAGGGAACCGGGGGCGCTCAGATAGCGCTGAACTCTGCCAGGCAGATACAGAAATCCTGCTCTGCCTCTGAGATACTTGGCATCACAATGAGGTTTCTCACCTCACACCTCGCAGAATGAACTCTGACTATGTGAGACATCATCTTCTGGATGAGACTCAAAAAGCCCGGTCTCCTCCCCAGGTCCAACTTTCCACAAATCTGTTCTGTAAGCCAGCAGTGCTTGTGGGGAATTGGTTCTGGAACAGGGAGGTGATAAGATCTGGACCTTTTACACTACCGCCTTCACTTGAACCTTTCCAAGCAGACCCGGGTCTGTGGTATTGTTGAAACACGCACCGTGGTTCCACGAGTCTGGTCTCCTTGGTTCCTTTGTCTTTAAAGATCTTTTTATTTAAATATATTGCTCAAGACTATGAAGGGAGAAAATTTCATTCCCCTATACACCTGAGTGCGAGAAAGAAGTGGATTGAGTTTGGGGGAAGGTGAGTTGCATGTTTCCGACACTAGGGGGATCTTTTTCTCCAAACATTTTTGGGGTCATAAATACCGAACCGTTGGTCCGATTTGGTCCAAATCTGGTGTCGTATGAATCGATTCCAGGACATCTATCTTGAATATATGGTATATCACTGTAAAAGTTCATGTTTGAACCACTAGGAGGAGCTTTTCCACAAATATGATGTCTCTGGACATCATACTTCGTTTGTGGCGCTCAGACAGTGGGCTTGAGTCCCTGAGAGTAAAGGACCTAGTTTCAAAAGGTTTTAAACTGTATTCTATGAATGTGATTAATAAAGGTAACATACAAACAAACAAACAAACAAGAGGAACTGATCAAACAACCTTCCTCTTTTACTTCATAACTCTTGTTGGCGGCGTTATGAAAGTGCGTTTGGCGGGTGACTGATCTCGCCCACGTTTGTGGAGGATCAGGCCGAGAGATATTTGTTCAAACCGACTCAGACACACGTCCAATAAACCACAACCCACCGGCCACGCCGCCAGCCTCAGAGAAATTAGCCCAATTGAATCTGAGAGACAGTTTAACGGCCCTCTCTCCTCCCATCAAGAGCTCAAGCAATTTAATCCGTGTTTTGCAGCTTTTGTTATTCAGCCTCCACTCAAACACCCCAAGATACTTGTAATTACTGACAATAATTGAGTTTGTGTCGGTGTGAAACACAGCTTGGGCCGGGCAGGACTGCGAGGAGAGTGCATTTGTTGTGCTGGGTCGGCAGAATGACAGTGATCCAAAGCGGCAAAGACAACAAGCGTGGCAGGTATTTAAATGTTTGCTGGAATGAAATTAAACGAGACACGATGAGAGGAAAGGGGAAGTGGACCCCGACGTCTCATCAGAGGTCTTCATAATTAACTTTGGTGTGCGACAGAAACACGTTTAAACTCCAACACTGTTGATGGCAGCGATGCTAATATCGCCACGCCGCATTTCCATCATACAGCGGGGATTATCGCTTCACCTGTCGGCCTCTGGTGGGAGGAGTCGGTCGGAACTTTGTGTGAAGGGTTAGAAGCACGTTTGTCAGACAGGAAGTTGTCAGACAGGAAAAGTTGTGGGATGCATTATTTTCTTTTTACTAGAAATAATAATCACCTCCTGTGGAAGCTGCAGGTTTATTTCCCCTCCTCACCACAAGGGGCAGCAAGTGGCAGTTCAGATGTTTGTCATGCTGTGAGTGGAACCAGCAGAGACAACGGTTGTAGGTGGAATAACTGGATTGTTGTTCATGTGGATATTTGTGTGTGGGTCCAGTTATCAGAGTCTCCAGAGAAAAAATATAGAAATAAATAAAAAACCCACATAGAAAAATAAATAATTCACTTGGAATTAATTTTATGGAATATAAGAGATTTTTGTCATTTATAAAAACAGCCATCTTGCAAACAAAGTGATATTTATAGGGTTAAAATACTTAAAATACATTCATATAATATATAATAGGCATATAATATCGCTGGAGTCCGGGTGAGGTGAAGGATCAGGGGGTCCAGTCCTGGAGACAATGCCAACACAGACGAGAGATGGATACCGTAACCCATCCTGGCATAACTGGGTTCTGCAGAGTGAATGTGAGGTGAGAATAGCAGAACTTTGGGTTCCGTGGGCCCAACTGGTGTAAACATCACTATAAGATAAACAGCAGGGTCCAGTTGCGTTTGGATTCGCTGTTGTTTACGCCTGCAGTTAGAGAACGTGAGACTGTCCGTTGGACCAGAACACCTACATCTCTTGTATAGATGCCAGAGAGTAGTGGGGAACACGGACCGGGTCACGGGTCAAAGCGTTGGCTGGCCAGTGGGTCGGCTCTGGCGTCCTCTAGAACCATCCATCTGTGTAAATGAGCACCAGAGCCCTGCCAAATCACGCCCTCGTAACCACGGCGATGTCCTTCCACCGGGTCCAGGTCAGTCCGCTCACTTCCTGGATTTGTCATAGGAAGTTCTTTCTCCGCCATGTGGCGATTCAATCTCCTGTGGAGAGATCTGTGAGGCCTCGGCCAGAACCAGCGTCGGGCTTCCCCGCCTCCCGACCTCCTCTTCATCTCCTGGACCTCTGCAGGCTTCAGTGCCATGTTGATGCTGCAGGCAGACGCGCTTATGTCAAACTCAGGCTTCTTCTTCTGAACAGTCTTTATAATTCTTGTCTGGACTTATATTCTGATGTTCAGACTGCGGTTCTTCTTTAAACTGGATCTTTTTGTCTTGATTGCCCTTGTGTCTCCCCGAGGTCAAAGCTGCAATCCTCCATAATTTGACTTTTTCCAGCGATGCCAAAACTTTATTTTATAGGACATTTAAAACTACTTGGGGACCCCCCACCAAAAAAAAAAAAAAAATCCAATTTCTAAACAGAAGAGGAAATTTTGCTGAGTAGACAAAAAATCCAGTCTGAACTGGTTATTGGTCAGTCTCTTCTGGTCTCTTCTGGTTTCAAATAAACCCGGAGCTTTTCTGGTTCGACTCCTGAAACCGGTTGATTGGATTTTTAACGGTTTGGGACATGATGCAGAAACGAGACATTTGGTTCTGATGTCCTGGACCCGCTTTGCTGGTTTAGCTTCTATATAATCGTATATATTCAGCCTTTATTTTCCTGCTGCGGATGTGCTGCTGCTGATAAGAGGCTGTTATTTCCTGTATTTCCCCTCCGGCACACTTCCTCTATCGTCAAACCTTTGAGATCCCACCATGTGACCCTTGAGGGCCCAGAAGTCTTTGAGCCCGTCATATTTAGCCCGTTTCCCCGGAGACCTGATATTTTTACCACGTGCTTCCTCAGCGCTGGGCATTAATCCTCATTAGGCTGCAGTGAGGCTCTCATTGACTGCTGGAGGTCTTTGAACCTGGGGGGGGGGCTGATGCTGTTGTCAGAGCAGTGAGGAGCAGCCCAGTTCTGTCCAGGGAGAACCCTCAAGCCCGAGGAGACAAGTCTGGAAGCTCGCCGGTTCCTCTGAGGATAGCAGCCATCCTGTAATCTGCTCTTTCCTGCTCTAGTGGGGGCGTTTCATTACCTGGACCCCTTTAATACCTGGTGTGTCTGAAAGCCTGATGAACAGGAAACAGAATCTCTGAAACAACTGCAGAAGAAGAAGGGGACTGCTTTTATCCAGCTGTGTAGAACCTTCATCTTCACCACGCTGGTCGTATCTCACTCAACCCAGAAATTCAGATGAGCTCCTGACATTTGTTTTAAATGTGGACTTTGTCTTCCTCCTGCGCTCTTCTTCCTCTCAGACTCTGACCGTCATCTTTGCTGCCTTCGTCAGGAGATAAATTCTACAGCGGCTTCTGGTGAACGCTGATGGTGCCTAGAGGGACATCATGAGCCCCCGAGGGAGAAGACGCTTCAACTACTAGAATAATAGAGTTAAATAAATGTTAAATTGAATAATATATTGAATAGAATACATAAATGAATATAAAACAGAAAATAATAATATATCTTCTTGAACTGAATTTTAATTAATTACCCTCATACCTCTACTAATCGATGAATTTTCGGACCGTCCTCCACAGAACGTTTTGTTTGACACAGAACATTCTGTGTCAAACAGAACGTTCTGTGACAAACAGAACGTTCTGTGTCAAACAGAACGTTCTGCGTCAAACAGAACGTTCCGTTTGACACGCGGCTCAGGCTGGTTTCAGATTTTGTTCTTTAGAATCAGGCGTAGGGAACCAAACAAAGGAAAACGTCAGTTAAAAAGAACATCCATTATTCTGCTGCTCATTTCCACATTCTCTCTGTCTATTATCTCTATCTGTGAGTGTGACGGCAGGAGCCTTTTCTTGTGGAGGGTTGAACACCGTCACAGACTCTCCTCCTTCTCCTCTGAGGTGAAACAGATTTATTTATTTTTATTCCTACAAATGAAAGGTGACACCAGCCTATAATGAGTTAGAGGTGATGAGTAATAAATACCCGCCACAGTGTCCGGTTCTCCCAAACCGGGTTCTACGGGTGCAGCATGTGGGAAGTGATGGCCGGGCTTTATTTCAAGCCAGTGCATGACTGATATGCATGACTTACTTTTGTAATTGTCTTGGTGCTGTGGACCCAAAGACGGACATAGCAATCTTTTCAGACTAATAATGTAGTATGTGCTAAAATGGCTTCAGAAGTGAATTATCACTTTGCTCGCCGCCCGCCTCTAGAGATGAACATCCTGGTCCTTCCTCCTCCGGTCCATTACAGGAGACACTGAGTAGAACAGATTTACTTACAGATGGACACTTCTGGAGTTTGTGAGGCGGGCGGAAGGACACGCTGACGGATGGACTGACCGTCCTCTTGGAAGGAGGTCACTGTGAAGGAGGTCACTGTGAAGGAGGTCTCTGTGAGGGAGGTCACTGTGAAGGAGGTCACTGTGAAGGAGGTCTCTGTGAAGGAGGTCACTGTGAAGGAGGTCACTGTGAAGGAGGTCACTGTGAAGGAGGTCTGTGAGGGAGGTCTCTGTGAGGGACCTCCCTCACAGACCTGTGAAGGAGGTCACTGTGAAGGAGGTCTCTGTGAAGGAGGTCTCTGTGAAGGAGGTCGCTGTGAAGGAGGTCACTGTTAAGGAGGTCTGTGAGGGAGGTCACTGTGAGGGACCTCCCTCACAGACCTGTGAAGGAGGTCACTGTGAAGGAGGTCACTGTGAAGGAGGTCACTGTGAAGGAGGTCTGTGAGGAAGTCACTGTGAGGGACCTCCCTCACAGACCTGTGAAGGAGGTCACTGTGAAGGAGGTCACTGTGAAGGAGGTCTGTGAGGGAGGTCACTGTGAGGGACCTCCCTCACAGACCTGTGAAGGAGGTCACTGTGAAGGAGGTCTCTGTGAAGGAGGTCTCTGTGAAGGAGGTCGCTGTGAAGGAGGTCACTGTTAAGGAGGTCTGTGAGGGAGGTCACTGTGAGGGACCTCCCTCACAGACCTGTGAAGGAGGTCACTGTGAAGGAGGTCACTGTGAAGGAGGTCACTGTGAAGGAGGTCTGTGAGGGAGGTCACTGTGAGGGACCTCCCTCACAGACCTGTGAAGGAGGTCACTGTGAAGGAGGTCTCTGTGAAGGAGGTCTCTGTGAAGGAGGTCTCTGTGAAGGAGGTCGCTGTGAAGGAGGTCACTGTTAAGGAGGTCTGTGAGGGAGGTCACTGTGAGGGACCTCCCTCACAGACCTGTGAAGGAGGTCACTGTGAAGGAGGTCTCTGTGAAGGAGGTCTCTGTGAAGGAGGTCACTGTGAAGGAGGTCTCTGTGAAGGAGGTCTCTGTGAAGGAGGTCACTGTGAAGGAGGTCACTGTGAAGGAGGTCTCTGTGAAGGAGGTCTCTGTGAAGGAGGTCACTGTGAAGGAGGTCTCTGTGAAGGAGGTCTCTGTGAAGGAGGTCTCTGTGAAGGAGGTCTCTGTGAAGGAGGTCACTGTGAAGGAGGTCTCTGTGAAGGAGGTCTCTGTGAAGGAGGTCTGTGAGGCACCTGTGAACGAACGCATTCTCAAATAGAAGGCGTCGTCAAAACCATCTACTGTCCAGCACAGTTTTTCTGTCCAACGATTGTCCTACTGGGACGCCGTCGTTACCCCCCGGGTTTCACTCTGGCTCAAAAGGTCTAGAGCGTGGATGTCACAGAGAAGATGGCAGCACCCACCCGCGGGTATTATAGCATAAACCTAATCCCAAAGTAAGAAAAACATTCCGCCAAGGCCCAACAGAACCCAAGGTACCGTGACTGTGACTTTCATGCAGATTGGTCCATTAAGGGTCCGGTTTAATATTCAGTGGGGTATCTCTCCAACGCTGTGGTCCCCAAAAGCAATGGTATATCCCTGAAAAGTCCCCAATCCCCTGCGTTGTACAAGATATAACCCCTGATTGAACTCAAAGATTGGTCCACAGTATTTGTTCTAAAGAAAACATTTTTTAAAAAGCTGCCAAAAGTGAGTAAAACATGAACTTTTAGAGTAAAATAGGATACAAGATAGATCTCCTGAACTTTTAAAGATAATGCTGCCCCTAGTGTCAGAAATATGTAACCGACCTCCCAAATCAGTCCAGTTCTTCCTCACACTCAGGTCCATGTGGTTATAAAATTTGAAAATGATCCATGAAATCATGTTTGTCAACAGGAAGTAAGCTGGAAGACTGGATGTTAAATCTGATTGGACGGTTTGACTGGACACAAGCGGGCATGAAGAGCTGAGGTGAGGGGTGTGACCCGTAGAACAGTCAGAAGTACCATTGAGCCCACATCAGAATCAGACCGGGACAACGGAACCAGTGGAAGAAGGCTGATTGGTCTTATGGCAAAAACTTCAAGGGTGTGGTTATAATGTTATGGCTGATTGGTGCATACGATCTGAAGCTGACGTCCGGGAGAGAGAAAGCAGACGACCAGGTTTGACAGTGATAAATGAACAGTCCATCAATATTCTAACGACGTTGTTCTCTTTAGGAACCAGACCAAACCCATTTCTTCTTAATCACTCTGACAGATGAGACTCCCATAATGCATTGTGTTTTCTCATTAAGTGCGCTCCGACGGTTGAACAAGCTTACATGACTTCATAGAGTCAGCTGTCAGAGAACATGTCAGATGAGTTTTTTTTAGCCAACTAGCGTTGAACAAAAGCTAATCGGACCGTCAGCTGTTATATTTATATTAAAACATTACTTATTAAATATGACTGATTTGTTGTTTTCCCCTTTTGGTTGAGTTAATATTGCGTTTAATTATTTTTTTCCTGATGAGAGGGCCGTCTGTACTCTTATTACAGAACCAGTGTTGTGTTTGGGGGACTCATTAAAAAAGAAGAGGGGTTCAGGGACCCGGTAAAAAAACATGTTAAGAGCATCATGCAATTTGCTAAATCATTATAACTCATTAAAAAGTGGTGGGCTAATAAAGCCTAAGCACAAAATGTAATCAATTACTTGTCAGCTGGGGCCGTCCCATCGGTGGAGGCTTCTACGAGCTTTCATAACGTCTGGTGGAGGCGGGACTTCCTGTCGGACTGAATATCAGCTGCTGTAATAAACATCTTTACTTTCTCCACTATATATGTACATAGTAAACTATGTGTATACTGACAAACATATAACATATACAGGTTTACAGGAGACATTATTTCTCTTATTTATACCGTAAGATCAAAGTATATTTTACCATAAATTACACAGATTCTATTTATTTATTTTACAGCGCAGACAAAGCCTGACTCGAACAAACCGTCAATATCGGCCATATATCATAAAAGCTGCAGAAGTCGTGTCCCAGAGCAGAGATCCGACTTCACGCCGCTTCGTCTGCAGACCCTTCAGAATCCTTCAGAACACAGCAGAACCCATCAGAACTTTCAGCGAATGTTCTCAGCCTCTTTAAAAGATATGGAAACGGATCGATGCGTCTCCTTTTAATCCGACGGCACCAGAACATCTTCTGTTGTAGAACCCATCAAAGACAGGAAAATCAATCCTGACGCAAACATCAGTCAAACGCAGTCCATGAGGGACGGGCCTCCTGGACTCCTGGTCCCGCTGATGGCAGCAGGTTTCACCATCGTCTCAGCATTAATGAAGCCTTCAAAGATTCTGCAGACACACATACGACACCGGTCCGATCAGATTACAGCAACGTTAATTAAATAAAACCCCGCAGAGGAACAGATGCACTGCAAAAAGTCAAAGTCATACCAAAACATCTCATTACAGCTGATTTAAGTTTACATTTAAGATATAAGGGCCTTGTTTTCAGGCCGTTCAACATCTCGTTTGGTCTCAAAATACTCAAATGTAGTATTTCCAGCAAACTTAAAAATACGCTTCATCTTAAAAAATGCTTAAATATGATTCTGAAATATGTTTCCAAAGTCGTAACGGTCTTAAATCCGAATAACGTCACCGGTAATCTGAGACAAACGTGTAAAAATGTTACAATGAAAGTGATACGCTGTGATAGTGTAAAGAAAAAGGAGATAAAAGAAACATTATTAATATAACTGGTCGATTCTGAGACACAAACTTCCTCATATTAGTAAAATATTGTCAAAAACGAGATTTACCGACTCATTTCAAGAGTTCTTCACTTCTTAGAAGAAACAAAAACTCTCTACTCTTTTTGTTAACTTACTCTTGAAGAGCATGTTTTTAGTTTCTTTGTACTGAAGATCAAAATGACATGAAGAGAATTCTTCCTGAGGGTCCCCCCCCCCCCCCAGAATGAGACCCTTCAGAAAGTCCAGCCCTCACATCATTCTGGCGTTTCCCTTTTATAATCATCTGGGACAGGAAAGAAGACGAGGAAGAAGAAGAAGAAGAATAACAGCCTCTCTGTTTCATTCTTATCTTACCAGATAGTGAGTTTCAAGGCCCAAGGTCACCTTGGCCCGGTTTGATGAGGGCAGAACCGAGGGAGGATGGAGGAGATACTCAGAGCAGCTGCTGAATATAATAATAAAGTATTTTAAGTGATGAAGATGTCGCTGTGGAAGAACCAAAGCTGACCCGAGTCCACCGCTGGAAACTCCTACCACTGAGTCCAGAGCACCAGAACAGAACCGGAGGAAGTGTGACGGGTCTCATGGACATGTCTACACTCAAAAAATATGTACGCCTAATATTTATACGATTATATTTGAAGTACATGTAAAAACGTCCATTTCATAATTTTAAGGTGAATAAACTAATAAACTTAACGTGATGCTAACAGATGAAGACGAGGATGAAGATGAAGATGAAGACGTTCTATATGAGAAGACATCTTATAGAAATGTGTTGATTAACATTTTATATATAAACATTATAAATGTATGAATTTTGAAATAAGACTTATTTAACTTTTATCTATTTTCATCTATTGTTGCCATAGTAAAACGGTAAACGGTCTCTCCTAGCATCTTTGTACTTCAATGGCGTCCAACAGCTGGAGGACGTGAACGAACTCGCCGCCTCATTAAAACGTGATTCTATTCATTAATGCACGCGTGACTTAATAATTAATAATTAAGTGTTTGAATATGTTTTTAAACGCCTCCTGGGCGACGTAGCATCTAAGGATTAGCTTAAAGTTTATTATGGTGACTGGTAAATGCTGAGGAGCGGGGGGGGAGAGAGAGAGCGCTCATGATTGATTGACACACTGGCTTTCGCAGTGCATTCTGGGATTTGTAGTAGATGTCTGGGCTGGTGATTAATTGTATTTCTTAAACACGTTCTGGCGCTTAGAACTTTCCTTTCTTCACTGCTTCTCAGCTGCTGTCAGCCACAAACTTTATCTTCCTGCTTATTATGTTATGTTTCCTCCACATGTTGTGTCGCCACGGTAACTCAGCCGCTCTGTTCGCCACAGCGAGGAAAAAAGGTGATAACTTCTGGGAATCGACTCGTGGCTCGGCTTCAACTATTTAAGAGTCTGACCGCAAACCCAAACTTCTCCAAATGTCCGACCATCATCCAGGAGCTGCTGATTGATCCCCACGGCCCCCCAGCCCCCCTCTTACACTTCACCTTCACATGACAACCGATGAAGCCCGAACTCAGTGCGACTAAAATGAGATTGTGGCTCAGATCAACAAACAAACAAACAAACAAACAAACAAAGTCCAGATGGTATAAGAACAGAGAAGAGACCAGGATGGAGTGTTTTTGCAGTGGCCCAATACAAGGTAGGTGGTTATAATGTAATGGCCTGTAGGCGTGTCACCCGTTACTAATGAGCATGAACTCTTCATCAATGTGAAGAAGATTCTGCAAGAAGATATATATATATATATATATATGTATATATGTGTATATATATATGTATTTATATATTTATATGTGTATATATATTTATATGTGTATATATATTTATATGTGTATATATATATGTATTTATATATTTATATGTGTATATATATTTATATGTGTATATATATATGTATTTATATATTTATATGTGTATATATATTTATATGTGTATATATATTTATATGTGTATATATATATGTATTTATATATTTATATATATATATATATTTATATGTGTATATATATTTATATGTGTATATATGGAGAGAAGGCCACTGAATGTGAGAGAAACCCAGAAGAGGCAGAAAATCTCATTTCATTGCGTTGTTGGTTAAACTTGTCGGATCTGATGTCGTAAATAAGAAGATTAAAGAAACACAAACAGAGAATTAAGGAGTGGATACGAACACGGCGGTGGCGGCGGCGGTGGCGGCGGCGGTGGCAGCGGCGGTGGCGGCGGCGGTGGCGGCGGCGGTGGCGGCGGTGGCGGCGGCGGCGGCGCTCATATCCCACTCCTTCTTCTGCTGCTCTTACTTTGTGTGATGATGTCATCATGATCCTTCAGTTTCCTTTCTGATCTTTCACACACTGACTATTAGTGACAATTACGGCGCTGCGCTTTAATTGGGCTGTCAGGACGCATTTATGCAAATGAGGCGGCGTCCGTCACTCGACAGATGACGGGCGGTAAGCGGGATTCTACGCCGGTTTAACGCGGTGTGTGCGGCCCGACCCCCCCGGGACGCCGTCGACCGACCGGACTGCGTCTGCTGGAGCCCAGGTGTCTCGTGTCCGCGACTGATCCAATTACACGTTCAAATGTGCGCCGCCGCCACGGCACCTAGCCTCAGCTCATTTCAACCCCCCCCCAACCCCCGTCCCACCCAGCCCCCCAAGAAACTATTAAGAAATAATGAGCAATTCCTCATTATAATTCTAATTATCATTATAATTCATCGGGAATGTGTCCGACTGACGCGAGGTTCGGTTCTGAGAGGGAAGGAGCCGGGTCTGCCTTCTTGGACTAAAGAGGTTCTCACATTTTGTTCCCTTGTCAGTCACTCTAGATGTTCCCTGATCGATAGTTTTGTACCACTAGGTTTTACGTACTGCACCTTTAACTTTGTGGATTCATTCATTCATTCATTTATTTCTCTCAGACTTGGACTAGAGCTGAATCATAATCTCTCTCTGGTCGTTCATGAGGCGGCGTTTCTCCAGCCGATGTTTGTTCGGCAATAATTAGCCGTCCATCCGTCCTTTGTACTTGCTGGAACAGGAAGTCCCGCGCCGCGCCGCGCCGCTCCGAACACCGGCGTTATCTCAGCTCTGCTCGGATGAAATCACCGCAGAAACATTACGGCTGGCTTTCATTACTTTCCACCGGTCGGGCGGGTTCCTCGGGGGTCGGCGCTGGCAGCGAGAACCCATTCTGGATTCTGTTTGTGCTTTAAAATTGATAAGTGAATCAGAGGAGTATTACAGATTAATTATTCATTTCACAATGCCAGCCTGAAATAGAAAACAGAAGCAGGATCAAACCGGCTTAAATGAGGCGGGATGACTGTGTAAACTCTGCAAAGGTGCGTCTCCTGAATGCCAATGAGGCTTTTTAAAACGCTGACGCGCCTCCTAATGGCCCACTAGATCAGTGGGAGATGATGGTCGGCGGTCCCGGGGTCATCCGTCCGCTGGCCGCCGTTTCAATTAGCGAAGAAGGAGAAAGTATTTGAACTGAGATCACCTTTGCTGTAAACAGGGAACAGGCCGTCCAGGCAGGAAGATCACCGGGAAGTTGAAAACTGTCCAGCAGACATCATGTCATGGGATAAAACTCCAGTTCTGACATTTAACCCTCTAATATCCTGATCCACGCGTCGGTTCAGCTCATTATACAGTTTCTACAGTTTCTGTTTCTTATTAAACTGAGTCTGTTTGTAGTATATGATCCAGTTAGAGCATAAATTCAGTGTATGCTAAAGGACATGGGGCCCAGGATAAAGCCCTGGGGGACGCCGCAGGTCAAAGAGGCCACAGAAAATCATGATTGTTGAGAGTCCTATTTTATAAAGAGGCTGTTTTTGTTTGTTTCCATGTGACGAGTGACTGAACAGAATTATATAACATTAAACACTTTTTTTTTAAATGAACTAAATGGTCTAATTAAAATTGAGCATTTTTCATGTAATACAAAATTTCATCTTTTTTTTAAAAGTAAGATTTTTTTTTTACAATTTATTAAAAAATGCTCAACCAAAGACTTTAATTAAATGGTTGATTTAGATTAAACTTTAATAAATGCCCCCAAAGAAAAAAAGAAATCCTTTTTCCATTTTTTTTTCTTGCTGACACATGAAAGTGTTTCAATCTGAGGGTTTACTGAGTTCATTAATAACCAGGTAACATAACTCACCTGTAAGGTCTAACCAATCACACAACAGTCTCCACTCCATCCCAGACAGATTAGAGGCTTAACATTTAAGTATTCTGAGATTGGCCCCCAAATTCTGTTGGAGTTCTTCCACGTATCCTTCCATAACTTACTACTACTATATTTAACGTTATCGTCCCGATCTTATTGTCAAACGCTGCATTTACCACGAGAACCAGACCCAATCAGAGGGCTTTGATCCTTTTCTTCATCACCACGATGGTTGATTGGCTGTAAAGACGTCATGTGAGGTGACATGGAAACATTCAAAGGTCAAATGATCGTACATGGGGGGATTCGTGGCATTATTGATCGTACATTGTACGGAAGGCGAAATGATCGTACAAATACACCGATTTCAAAAGCACTGATATGAAACCACCTAGATGTGCTTCGTCATGAAACAGGATGGTTCGTATTATCGGGGTACCCGCTATCACGATTCTGCCTACAACGCCCTGATCTATCTTTCTTCTTAACCGGGAAATTTTAGTTGTCGCAGCAACTTAGTAGCATTTTTACATTTTACAGTTTTATTCTCTTCTCTCATTTGTCACGACTTTATTTTCATCCTGTTTGTTTTATTTTCGTGTATTTTGTAATAGAGGTGAAGTAAAAACACCAACGAGAACAATTCAAATAAATCGTTTCAAAATGAACCTTCTTTTTTAAAAACAAGTGAATTTCTCTCAATTTGAAGTAATGAGAAAAATGACATCATCTCCACCTTCTTGAATCTTGGCAGCAGGATGGAGTGGGTTCACCTCCCAGAGAGAGAAGGTTGTGGGTACGAATCCCAACCTGAGGTCTTTCTGGGTTACCTTTCAAATGTATTCTTCATCGTTTCCTCCTCTCGTTCAAAGGAATCCAGACTAAAAACACGTTTCATATTCTATTATGCTAATCACGCTGTCTTTTGCGTGAGAGTCACCTGATAAGAGAAAGTCGGGGAGATTTGACTCATTAGACAAACATACAAACTCCTTCCAGATAAACGTTTAGGATTTGATCTCCGGCCGAAGTAAATAAGTGTGAGGAGTAAAAATCTGCCTTTTTATGGCTCAGATCAGTTCAAGTAAAATCAGATGGTGTCCTTCTCCCTTCGGCTCTTAAGTACCGCCCATAAAGGTACGGCGCCGGATGCAAAGGTGTCATATCTAGTCTATTAATTATTTTTAGGTGCATTATGGGTAAGATGTGAATTTGACCAGAGAGTCTCTTCCATTCCCCTTTAGAGTCCGACTCTCCAGCTGATGATGCCTTTCAGTTTAAAACCGGCCACTCGTCTCTCCGAGGGATGAAGTTCTGGGACTGTGGGGGCGGGGCCTCATGGGGCCGTAAAGTTAATATCTTATATTCACTTTTCTCTGTTTGAATGTGTTTATGACGCGTTTACAGTCAGGGACCAGGTTTAACGTGAACCCCGTCTTCCAGGGAGCAGAACTGAGATTTTTGTCAGGAACAATCTAATTACATAAAGTAAGTCACTTCCTCGCCACGGTTTCTGTCTCTCTCACCATCCTCCTCCGCCCACGCTAGGGAGAAGTGGAGCTCCTTCCACGAGAGCCTGAGCAGTTCTTGGCAGGAAGATCATCCGTCATCCTTCAATCGTCTTGAGAGACGGGGACGCGAGCTGTGAGAGGATGTGGTGCATGGGGGAGCAGGGGTCAGCTGGGGGTCACCGCTGCAGCTGGATGAAACTTCCAGCACGTATCGCCCAGCTTCTTTTCTGCGACCATAGAGTCCATCCCACCTACGGATATGAATGCTGGACCCTGAGGACCAGCCAGCTGAAGTCTCTAAACAGATGCCACACCAGAATGTGGCGTCTCGTCATCATCAAGCAGGACGCGCTCATAAACAAGGAGTTATGTGGCGGGTTGCCATGGGTGAGTGATCAAACCGCCTCCAGAAGGACGAGGCTGGCAGGTCATCGCCAGAGGCATCAGGAGTGAGTCGGTCCTGTGGGACGCGACGCGAGGACGTCGCAACAGGGATGTCCCACGTCCATAGAGATGAGGGCGGAAAGCGCCAGCGAGCGATCCAGGGGGATGCAGCATGGAAGTGACAGGATACGTCGCTGCAGGGCTGATCTGAGCAGGAACACATTCCTCCAGGGATCTGGAAGCCTGACGGAGTAAAAGCTGAGGCAGGACTTGTCCTGGTCACGCAGATCGATCAGGCCACTAAGTTGACTCGGTTCCACGGCGCCATCTTTTTACCACATTGAACCGAATAACAACGGAACGATGGCGGTCCGGTGTGAATTTAAATAGCATCCAGGAAAAGAGGCGTGATGAATATCGAAGCATCATCTGCATATAGTGAATTTCTTATTTATGCATCGAGCAGCTGTTTGAATGATTCACTGTCACTTTTTATGCTTGAAGACATTTTTTTTTTATTGTCATCTTTGACGTAGCTGCTATTTGTGTCTGTTTAAGTCATCAGTCGTTTACTTGTAGACTCCAGGGGGAGTCTGAGGTCTGAACCCCCCGTAGGACAAGCCCATGGTCTGGTTGGCTGCTGGGATACATACTGGGACTTTATCAGACCCCACTGGGTCACCCGATGAAGGGGTCTGAGACCCCCTCCTCGGTCTGAAGAACCCAGGAACGTCACTGATGAAGACTCCCAGCCCGTCCTAGAGACACATCTAACAACGGTGGACATTTCAATCACACTAAAAATGTGTGATCCTGTAAATAAACGCTATAAATCCCTGTCGTATAAATGACTCCTCCCACTGTTAACAAAGAACATTCCACCACTGCTGAGGGAAAACATAATACCATCCATAGAGCTGAGGAAAAGTGAAGCCGTTCTTTGCCGCTGACGTAAAGCTGCTTTATGACGGACAGACATTCTAAAATAAAGGAACAATGACTCCATTTTTATGAAGCCTATCAGACGCAGTAAATCAGTTCCGGCTAACAAAGCCTTCTTACACAGGACTATCATTTTTCTTTATGACTATTGAGTGTTGAGCCTCTTAACTCAAAGTCTTGACTTGTCTTTCAGCGTTCTTACATGCTCTACGCCGCGGTTACATCATCCCGGCGGCGCTCCGTGATGGAGCTGTGCTGAGATCAGGATGAGCTGCATTTATTCCAGGATCCCTGTTGCAGATGTGAAGATCAAAAGGCCGCTGGTCCCTGAGGTCCCAGAAGGGAAGTGCAGACTTTCCTCCATTTACTGGACCCAACATTCTCCTGCAGGTCTAGAGTCCAGAATGAACCAGACTCTCACTAAATATGCTTCACGGCTCGTTTCCTGTCCGTCGCTGAAAGGAGCATGTGGGTCAGAACTTGTGACACTGGACATATAAATTCTCCTTTTCATTCCTGTCATGAACAAAAGAATGTCTGTAAGTCTTCTCCAAGAGTTTAACCCTTTAATGTCTTCACCGAGAAAAGAAAAGAAAAGAAAAGAAAAAAACATTTCTTTGCATTATTTTGCAAAAATTTTACAAAAATACTTTTTTCTGAATTTCGCATAATTTTTGCATAATTGGTTTTATTTGAATGTGACATAATTGATTTTAGTCAGTCCACACTTAAGATGTAAAGATGTCAAATAAAATCCTACCTATAGAATAAGATTTTCTCACTAAAGCCACTGTTAGCATGTAAACGGGCAAAAACCATCGTTGATGACTAATCACGCGTCAATCAGGAGGAACAGGAGGAACTCCTCCATCCTTACTTCATTAAGATGGAGGAGTTCCTCCAACCGATGCTGTGTGATCATCAGTCCATCAGAACCTCTTTGGCGCTCAGACTCTGAAGGGAGACGCTGGTTGAAGGATTTCGGAGCTGAGCAGGTATGTATGAAGTCTGCAGACTGGTGGTGGCGGTGGTGGCTGATGACTGTGCAGAGACTGATGGATGAACAACGTCAGACGACCTGATTAATACGCAGCCATGTGGCGTAACTTTAAGTTACTTTTAGATCTTTGGGAAAACGGTTCACATGAATCCGTATGAACAAAAATAAACATTTTTGTTATTAACATCCGTTGTCATGGAAACAGGCCCTGAAAGGACCTGGAGCTGCTGACATGGACGACGTCCAACACTGAGCAGGACGAGAGGTTTTACAGACCTTCATTCGTTCCCTTCAGATGATTGTTGAGTGTCTTTGGGGATCCGGATCCCTGCCAGGTCAGTCCGGGGTTTGTTTTCACGTTAGTTATCCACTCTGGCGAGTTTTCTCTAGTGGATTTATTATTACAGGAACATTTGTCCTGCAACATTTAACCCTCCAAAAACCCCACATTTGGAATAATAGGAGAAAAAGTGGAGAGAAAGTAGAAAAACATTCACAGTATTATAATTATTAGTAGTAAGTCTACAGAAGTGTGAGTTTTAATAACATCTTTATGGGAGTATTCATCAGTGGGTAATTCTTGAATCCTTCTTTGTTCCTCTCTTCACGCTGCTAGCTTCATTAATGCTAACTTTTATCTGCGTTTAATTCATTTCCTGTTTTATTAAGTAAGTAAGTTCTCTCCCTATTTTTTCACTTCCTGTCCTTTTCTCAGTTAACACCGATGGACTTTATCCATGTCGGATCTCTTCCTGCTGATCTCTGTCTGGTTTTTATTGTATTAGCTGAGCTCTTACGCAACTGGTTTCTTAGCTAGCAGCAGATTACGACTTTTATACGCCATAAATGTGATAAAAAATATATAAAATAAATAACTGTGCAGATTCTCATTTATAAGGTTCAAGTTTATCTTCAAAGTTTAAATCAGGAGCGACCTATTTCATATTTATTTTCTTTATTTTAATTATTTATCATTTTTAAATGAAAGAAACAAAAATAAAAGATTATTTTTTTTAAATTACATAAATTAATAAATGATAGTCCAAACAATTCTCTATTTTGTAAGAATCATATCAATTAATCGAAGAAAAATATCAAATAAATTCTTCTTTTTTTTTTATGACCTCACAATGTGTCGCGATAATACGATCTTTACTATGGCAGGTGAATTTTTTTGATTTTTCCTTGGCAATTTTACGAAGAGGTAGGTTTTAATGATGTATATGTGTGTATATATATATATATATATATCTGTGTGTGTATAAATGTTTATAGATATACACGTATGTATGTGTATATGTATAATTAAAGTCTATATGTCATTAATATTTCTTTTGTTTGTATTTTGCACATTTTCCTACTTCATCTTTCTTCTTTTTCTTAACCACGGCTGTCACTTTAAATAAAAGTTGGAGTTTCTGTAATACTTGAGTTTCCCTGTGGGGATTAATAAAGTTTGACGGATGATTATTCTATTTTACATTTACATTAATCCCTGATAATCTTCATGGAGATCATTTTGAGATTTGGCCCTCGAGGGCCCCGGTCCGTCAAAGCTGAAGTTAACTGTGGAGTCAGCTGAGGTGATGTTTGGACGCCGCACACAAAGGATTCATTTACATAAAAACACTTTAACAACGTTTGTCTGTTGGGCTCAGATGTAAATTTAAGGGCCTGTTGACACGCGGCGTGACGCGGCGGTCTCCTGAGGAGCTGCTGTTTACGCGGGCGCTGTTAGCGCCGTGTTTATGTTAATAAAAGTGATTGACACCGGTGGGGCGCGGCGCTCCGGTCGAACACCAGAACAATGAGTCGGGACCGACGAGTCATTGTTGGTTCTGCAAACTAGATCGGAGTGGCCCCCCGTGAAAAATAGGCTACAATATTTGATGTGCTAATGGCGTTTGGAGCGAGGGTCCTTCCTCTGGAGGTCCGCATAAGTGTGTAAACAAATATGGATCGACTTTAGAGAGAAGGTTCTGTCTCTTTATGCGTGAACGTGCAGCGGCCCGGATTCACAGCCTCCAGAGATGAACCTCTGACGGACCTCTGAGAACCGGAGCTCCGCCTTCACGAATTCTGCTGTGTACTGGTACCGTGGTGGTTTGGGATGTTTTATTAAGATTAGACTATTACACTATAATTATTAAATATCATCATCAAAAAAAAATCAGCTTTTTATATTTATATCTATATTCATATACATAAAGACCTGTAAACCAGGTCTTTATGTATATATCTATACCCATATATATATATATATATATATATATATATATGGGTATAGATATATACATATACATAAAGACCTGTAAACCAGGTCTTTATGTATATATCTATACCCATATATATATATATATATATATGGGTATAGATATATACATATACATAAAGACCTGTAAACCAGGACGATGGAGGCTGAAAACGGTGACATGTTGCGTTCGGGTGGATGACGGCAGGATCTCCACCCTGAGCGTTCTCAGGAAGTGAATAAAGTTGGGGTTCCTCCACAAACTGAACCTCTTCCTGACGGAACTTTCACCAGACGCGTGGACAGCCGACTCCGGCTGCCAGAGTTCCGGAGAGTTCTGGGCCGGTGCCACGCAACTCACCGTGATGAAAACCGAAGTGGACTCAGTCATGCAGAACTAATGGACAGGTGGGTCTGAGAGCGAGGAGCTGACGAGCCCCTCCCCCCATCCCCCCTCCCCTCATCACATCGCAGAACCCCCACCAACAGAAAAAAAGAACGTAGGACTAAGAGGAAAGCCAGCAATCAGAGAACACTTCAGCGGCTTAATCAGCGCCGCTCGTCTGATGAGGAAGAACACTTGGGCTTTCTGTGGGCAGCAGCCTTCATTAATCATCCTCAAAAGAAACTCCACCTCCACCTCCACCACCTCCACCACCACCGGAGTGGAGAACCCGCTCCTTCCTGCTGGAGCTCAGGAACAGAATGGAAATGGAAGAGGAAAAAAAGAAAAGCAGATTATGTGCTTTTCTAATCAGTCAAATCAGCTTTGGTCAATTTTGGTGTCCAGAGGTTTAAGGTTTCAAATGAAGACCAGACCTGGACGCGGGGGGGTTCCACCGGGTTCTGCACATTCCTCTCCTTGATTCCAGAACTTTCCATTGCGTCGTTGGCAGGTACAGCAGCGATACCTTACACCTTCATGCTGTTCTCTTTCTTTAGATACACTCTAAAAAATGAAATCAGGAGACTGGCTGAAGTTGATTTGAGCTTTTTCAGGTAGAAGAGGTTCAAGTCTTGGTTTAGGTCCTGATCTGGAGAGTGCTGCTGGGGAGAGGGACATCTGGACATCCCTTCTGAGGCTGCTGCCATGGCGACACCGGATAAGAGAATGGATGGATGGACGAAAGAACAAGACAAACAGCAGAGACTCCCGGCGTTCCAGGCGAGGTCTGGGTTCTGTTCTGGTTCAGTTCTGCTGGTGGAAATGGTTCTTGTTGCAGAGACTCTCGTCATCACTGACGCAGGTCCAAACTCATGGAACCGCCGCCATAGCCCCCCGATCAGCACCTCTAAATCCATCTGATCCCCAAAATGAAGAGAGAGCTGCGAGGTCATGGTTCTGACTCTGGTGATGACATCACCGCCTGAAATCAAAGTTGTTGTTTTTTCAAATCAACAATTCTGCTTTTACAGTGTATGATATTTGTCTTCAAAGGCTGCAGGGATCTCAAATAATGTCAGATTTATACAACTATAATCAACAAATGTATTTATTATTGACTGTTTTAGGTTTTGTGAAGGTGGGAAAAAAAAGTTTCCTAAGCAGAAATTTGACTTTGTCGTTTAATCATACACTGTAAAAAGATATTGTAATAAGAAAATACTCTTTACTAGTAAATTAAATGATGTCTTTGAGTCTAACCTATTCATCTAGGTTGTAAATTCCCTTATTTAACGGAGGGTTTACCGGTTGATGGGATTTTCCTGAGGTCATCCAACAATTCACTTTTTTACAGTGTTTGTTTGAAAATACGTCCGTTCAGGTTTTCAGGTCAAAAACGATCCAATCAGCATTTTTACCTGACGTGTTTATTTCAAACAGACCTCATATGTCATCATGCCGGATCAACCGCCACCAAAACTGTGTTTCTGCTAAATATCTGAGGGGTTTAGAACCGCCATGAAGACGGGAACGCTCCGGCGGGAACGCTCCGGCGGGAACGCTCCGGCGGGAACGCTCCGGCGGGAACGCTCCGGAGGGAAAGCTCCGGCGCCTCGGGGCCAACGCCGGCCGCTTCATCCGGGACCGTGAAGTCGGAGCGTCACGTTTCCAAGACATGAACGTGAGTCAACCGGGGGAAACAGGATTTAATTAATATCCCGGTGTTATTTAATCAAAGTAAAAATAAAGCCACTGATGATGATGATGATGATGATGATGATGATGATGGTTGGTAAATGATCACAGAGATCCGTTTTAATGTGGCCCGGCTTCCAGATTGATTGCTGCGAGAGCGGACGGGGATTAACTCTGAATATTACTCTGTTGTTTCTCTCCTCTGGCCGAGTATTATGGTCTGTTTCACGCGTCGGGCTGCAGAGATTAGATGGAGCCGGTCGTTCATCATTCCACATCGTAGCCGGTCCGTTAACGTGAGCGGGAAGTGGATGGCGGCACGCTGGAGGTGATTGAACCCGTCACTCCTATTTACGCGAGGCAGTTGAAGGTGCCCTTGAGCAGATCGGGTTCTGGTTCCTGCAGCGGGTCGTCAGATAACATGGAATGACATTAAAAGCTTGTATGACAGTTATTTGATGGAGTCTGTCGAAAATCAATATGAGGAACATCAGAACTCAGAACCTCCTCAGATTAACGGAGAGAGCACTTCAAACCAAACGTAACCAAACAGGGTTTGGGTTGGGCCAGGAGGAGGCTTTGATGTGGATTAGTTCATCCAGAATGTTTCAGGTTCAAGTCCGGTTTAGCGAGTCTTTCCTGGAATCAGACTAATCCTGCAGGGTCATGTGGTTGGAGGCTGGTTCTGCTCCTGTGGACCTGCTTCATAACCACTGATTACAATTATAACTATTATTATCATCATCATTATTATTATTATTATTATAGTATTTCCCCAGGTTATCAGTAAATGTTATAATATTACTATTATTGTTATTATTAACCTGCCGCCACGACCCGAACCAGGAGAAAGTGGATTAAAGATGATATCATTACCGCTTCTTCCCCCGTTTATCTCTCTCTCTCCCTCTCTCTCTCTGTCTGTCTGTCTCTCTCTCTCTCTCTCGCTGTCTCTGTCTCTCTCCCTCTCTCTCTCGCTGTCTCTGTCTCTCTCTCTCTTCTGTCTGTCTCTCTCTCTCTCTGTCTGTCTGTCTGTCTCTCTCTCTCTTCTGTCTGTCTCTCTCTCTCTCTCTCTCTCTATTTTCTCTCTCTCCCTCTCTCTCTGTCTCTCCCTCTCTCTGTCTGTCTGTCTGTCTCTCTCTCGCTGTCTCTGTCTCTCTCTCTCTTCTGTCTGTCTGTCTCTCTCTCTCTCTATTTTCTCTCTGTCCCTCTCTTTTCTTTATCTCTTTTTTTTCTCTCGTTCTCTCTCTATCTTGGTTTCTCTCTCTCTCTCTCTCTCTCTCTCCAAATCTGCTCGAGGTTTATGCCTGTTAAAAGACAGTTTTTTTCTGTTGGCTCCCTGTCAGATAACTATTTAATACATTTTTATAATAAAGCTCCTCCTAATGACTGAAGTCTGAACTATTAGATGAAATAAATCTCCAGTCGATTCATTTGCATGAAATTTGGACTAAATCAGATCATTGGTTGAGAAATTAAGACCCGATAACCTCTGCTACTTCCTGTCAGCTGTGACGTCCCGCCTACTTCTTGCGTCTCTATACGGCGTTCGGCGAATGTTCCCCTTAAATCCATACTTCCTGTGGAAGCGGCGCCCTCATGGACCGACCTCCCAGAGTCCTTTGAGAACAAGTTAAAATGTAAGTGAGCGCCGAATATTGATCCACCGAAGAATCTCCAGTCCTGTAATTCAGGCCGTGTTCTCGCCTCCCAGCGCATCAGCGCCGGTCCACAACGTGGTTTGTTTGTTTTATGGTTCCGTAGACACTTTTCTATTTCCCACAGAGATTTTCAACAAGGCTGAATTTAATTAAAAATCTGATTAAAATTGCGCCCCCTACGTACGGCTCAATCTCATAAAGGGAGGCGCGGCACAGCCGTTGTGACCGAACCCCCCGCCACCCCCTTCTCTCCGATGCCCCGTCAAGAGTTTCCTCTTCTCGTCGGGGTTGTCGGGGCGGCGAGGAACCTCGTGTGGTTGAGACCAAGTCATCCGAGCGCTACTCAGCCTCTGTTGGGCTTCTTCCCCCGCAGAGGTTCTGCAGAATTCTGCTGCGTCAGCAACTGGCCAGAGACTTCGAGTTCTGGTCCGACTGCATCCAGCCTGCCTGCATTTATGGGGTTGCAGCTGCTCCGTATTCATGGCAACACGGCGACCTGCTCCTGTGAAAACCTGCAGTGATTACTGTCTGCTTCTTCCTGTGGCCAAACCTCAAATCAACCCACGTGACCTCTGACCTCTACCCGTGTGACCCTTAACCTCTTTATCCACACCCATTTTTAAAAAAAACAGTCCTGATCTAAAAAAATCAAATATACATTTTTTTTTTTTTAAAGAAAGGATATTGGCTTTGAGGCTAACAACTAGGCTAACAAGCTAACTGCTAAAGATTAACAAAATTAAATATGTCCCCCCCCCACCCAAAGAGTGAAAAGAACTATGGGAGTGAAATATGATGAATGTAAAATAGATCTCTGGTTGGTTGAAGAATGATGGCAAGAAAACTTCTGCAGAGAAAGCTCCCCCTAGTGCCAGGAATCAACTGTCCTTTCCCCAGATCCATCCAGTTCTTCCTTGCACCAAGGTCAATGAAACCCCCCGCCCTGAAGGTCGACCTTCACTCTCAGCGGTATCTGGACCAACTGGATTCGGCGTTCTCCAACAGCTGCTGCTTCTTAAAACATGTTGAAATAATTATTTAATTGAATTGTTTTCATCACATCTCCGTCTAAATGTACGAAAGTCACGACGCCATTGCTTTCACTCCCAAACCCAAGTTCTGCTGTTTTAGCTAACGCTCCACGCCGTTGTGTCGGAACCACTGCATTAATGGATGTCCTGGAAGGCTGGTTCCTACCAGCGTCTGTTTCTCCTAGCGTGTTAGCGAGAGAGCGAGGACGGACGGTGGGGGGGGGATTCATGAATAATAATGCCTGGTGGGTCTGATACCAGCTAGGACTTTATTGGTTTGGGATAAATCCATACTGTAAGCCTCACCTGCTGGGAGCTTTGCCTCCAAAGCCGGTGTCATCCCTAATAATTTATAGATGCAAAAGAGGAAAAACTAATCATGAATGTGCTGCAGTCTACATCCCCCCGCCAACGCTACTGCCAAACGCATACAAAATACCCACAAGACATTGCTCCCTTTAAAAGGAAAACATACCAAAATAAAAATGTTGCTCTACGAAAGCTTCGGTCCAATCCTCAGATTCTCCGATCCTTCGCCTCTCAGTCCGTAACCGTTTCATAAGAATGACAGAGTGAATCAGAGAACCAGCAGCTTCACGTGTAACTCCGCCCCTCACGCCGCGTGGCACTGACCACAACCTCACCCTCATGGTGCAAACCTGATAAATTAATCACAACCTTAAATTCTGATTGGGGCTGACGAGAGCCGGACAAGGTCCAGAGGAAATATCTAACGGTGTCGGTAGGAATGTTGTGTTAGACGTAAACTAGATCAGACCCGAGGAGATCCATCGGGTCCGTGTCATAGTTCACTCTGATAGTTCATAGTTCACTCACTAGGGGGAGCTTTCTTACAAAAACACAGATTTTGGGACCTAACTTCCTCATCCTTGTTCTGATTTAGTCCAAATGTGTTGCGTATGAAACATCTGGAGGAGATAAATCTCCTGTATGTCATATTTCACTCTGAAAGTCCATATTTCAAACACAAAGGGAAACATTTTGACAAAAAGTACTTTAGTGTGGACATTACCTGATATTTGATTGGAGGAGTTCAATCAGAGGGGATTTATGTGCAACGCAGGGGATTGGAGGCTTCTTCAGGGGTGTAGACTTGCTGTCGGTGACAACCTGGTTTCCCTAAGCGTTAAATCTCCCGTGATGAAGTTGTACTGAATGAGAACGTTTGGATGAACGTGTGATTGATGGATTTGAACCATCAGAGGGAAATTAAAGCATCTGTAAACATGAAATATGAAAACATGAATCATGTACCGAGTGTCAGTCCATTATGACATATAATCCAGTTCATCGCACTAATTGCCGATTATTCACAAAGATTAATTGGAGTCTAGGATTGTAGAGCTCCGGTCTGCCATAACATTATAACCAGTGGGAGGTGAAGTCAGGATAACGTTGATAATCTGGGATTATATCAGACATCTAGGGAATATTTTTATGGTCGGGTGACTTGGAGCAGATTCCAGCATTCCTGTGTTTTTGTGACCTCGTCTTCTTCGGCATGAATAATATGAGAAGAGACAATTATTTATCCCTCATTTCTGTAAAACGCAAAGTTTTTTACGTCAAATCTTTCCAAAAATCTTCACCGCCTCCCTCATCCATCGCTTTGCTTCTTCCCCGTCAGCATTCATACCTAATCTCTCCAGGAAAAACCCATCCTGAGGTGAGAGGTGGTTAAAAGAGCCCAGATGAGGCCAAAACCAGGTACAGGTGAAGTCAATCACATGGATGACCTGGTTACCATGGTTACCAGTCAGTGGTTGGGATACGTGAGGCAGAAAAAGACGTTTTTGTGTTGGATGCACAAAAAAAAAGGATGTGAAAGACTTTGACAAGAACCAAACTGTAATGGCGAGTCGACTGGGTCAGAACATCTCCAGAACTGCAGGTCTTGTTAATCGTTTCCTGATCTGTAGTGGTTAAAACCTACCAAACTGGTCCAAGGAAGGAAACCAGGCTCATGGGCACGAAGGCTTGTTGATGGGCGTGGAAAGATCAGACTGATCCGAGGAGGCCCCGCCTATATCTGCTGTGGGATCTGGTGCCAGATCCCACAGCAGAACCTTCAGAGGTGTGCCGGAGTCCAGGCCTCTAGGGGCCGGAGCTGTTTTGGCAGCAAAAAGAGGGACCTGCACAACGTTAGGCAGGTGGTCATAATGTTATGTCAATGCAAGTTAGAGTCTAAATGAAGTCACGAGTTGTTTTTCTTCACTGCGTCCTTCAGCATAAAACACATCTGGACGGGCAATCACCAGAATTAGTGCCGCCGTATGGAATAACAGGAACAAATAAGAAACAGAGCCGTTCTGTTTCCAAAAGCAAAATTAAGATTTTCTGCCATTTATCGCTGTCATGCGGCGCTGCAGAGGAGGAGGAGGAGGAGGAGGAGGAGGGTCCTGACCCCTCTGACAGGAAGTTCACCCAGAGTCATGTGTGAGGTAAAAGGGGGAGAAATGTCACATCCTGCTCAGGCCCGCCTTCAGAAGAAGCGAGTGATTGAGCCTCCTGACCTCCGTGGGATCAGCCGCTGGCCTCTGTCAGAGCTGGACGCTGATTTATGCGCCATCAAAATAAGGTGAAGTGTGACGCCTCTGGGGGCCAGGGCTCGGCGGGCGTAACAGATACCCCCCGTGGAAGGTTCTCCACATCTCAGGGGCCATTAGTGTTGTTTTGAACTCTCGGCCCAAACATGTTAAATCATAGATGCGTTCAGCGAGACGGGGGGATGCGGTGAAGGTGGTGTCGAGACCCGCTTTACCCCGGATGGCCGGTCCTGCAAGTCTGCGCTCGCACATTCCTGACAGATGGTGAAAGCAGGAAGAGAGAGAGAGTGTCGGACCGCCGCGGTCCCCTCTGCCTGAGGCTGTTGTTGATTTGTGGACATGACAAACTCCCCCACAGCCTCTCAGCCTCCGTGACCGTTTCACCCCATGTGTCGGTGGAGGAACTCCTCGTGCAGTGACAGCAGGATCCAGACAGCACCAGCTGAGGGTGAGAGGTTCAGAGGACAGCTTTAAGATGTCTGGGTTTGACAGGAAGAGACTTAAAACCAGCCAGTCAGGAACGAGCTTCTCTACACCGGTCCAAGATACTAGATGGTAACTCAACGCTCTGGGTTTTAATGCATCAGAGATGGAGAACAGGTGGAGGCGGAGACTTAACTCCCTCACCAGCATCCTCACAAGACTCTCCACATACCAAAGGGAGCAGGTTGGAGAAGGAACCCCAACCCATACTGGGCTCTACCTCACCATAATCCCCTATGAGCCCACCTGGAGGTTCTGATCCTCCTGCCAAACATGCAAACCCACAATGTCACTCTGCCTCACCACCACATCCCCTAAGAGTCTACCTGGTGAGATGGCAGAACCACAACCTCCAGCGACACCTGCACACCCACACTGGGGCTCTGCCTCACAACGTCCCCCCTGGGTTCTCCTTGGCGAACCTGGAACTCTGGTTGAAACTGTGCACCTACACCACATCACCACATGACCACATGACCACATGACCACATGACCACATCACCACATCACCACATGACCACATGACCACATGACCACATGACCACATGACCACATGACCACATGACCACATGACCACAACACCACATGACCACATCACCACATCACCCTGGAGTGTGTCCGGGGAAAGAAAGCTGAACCTGCACACCCATCCGTGGGATCCAGCTGTAAACATTCTGCCTACCGGTTAGCTCTTTACCGGTAAAGAGGTTTTCCAAGAATAGCTCCCCCTGGTGAATGTATGAACTTTTGGAGTAACACATTTGATCATAGATTTCCTGGGGTCGTTTCATAAGCGGTGGATTTGGAGTGAATTGGACAAACTATTTAGAAGTTATGTCTCGAAAAACCTTTGATCCATGAAATAATTTGAGTGCGTTATCGCGACAACGCGACTAATCATCAGGTGCGGACAATGACGATTCCATAAAATCTCTGTTTTTTCGGGGTTTAATAATCAGTCATTATTGCTGAGAGATAATTTATGCTGCGGCCTACTAACCTGACATTCAGAACGGGAAAATCCGATTAGTTTTTTTTTTTTTTTTTATGAGTTTTTGGCCTTAAAATGAGGTTTAGATCTACTGACCAACTAAAATCTGGATATTCAGACAGTGAGGTACTTCGGCAGGTTCACAGCGTCTTTGAGAAGCGAACACGTGAAAAAAGTACCAAAAGTAAGGAGAAGTGGGCGTCGACATTGCGTGGACTTGTTGTTATGGTCGTTTCACTCATGTCAGCTGATGAGTCTCTGTAACTGAACCAGACCAGCGTCTCTGTTGACGGAGGAGATCCGGCGTCGTGCATCTCGCTCTTTTTCAAGGACCTTTTCATAACATGCAGGATTAATGGAAGCCCAGCAGAGAGAAACGCTTCATCTGTAATGCCCCCCGTCACCAGCAGGGCGACCGGCGTATCCTCCGGAGACATGGATTAGCAGGAGTAGGAGTGAGAAAAGCAAACGAAGAGGAGGAGTGTTGTGACGGTCGTCCGCTGAAGACATCGATATGTCATTAAAGAATGACGGCGCCTCAGGCGCTTTAATGAAGTGTCTGTCGGGTGATTTGGTTCTTAATAGCTGAGGCGTTAAGGAGAACCGGGTCGCGTGATGACTCCTGGATACCAACCAGGAGCCTCCGCTAAAAGCCTTGTGATGCCTGATTACCAGCAGAGGCCGACTGGAAGATGAAGCTGGTGACGAAGAGGAGAGGGAATCTCTGCATCGACGTTTGACCTTCAGCCTCCAGCGGCTTCATTAGCTGAGATGCTAACCTGTCACAGCATAAACGGGTAGCAAACTCCTCCTCCAGGAGCGCGAGTGAATTCTTCTACGACACGCCAGTCTGCCACCGCTATACCTGATCAGCCATAACATTACGACCACAGGTCTTTTATGGTGCAGGTCCACCTTCTGGTGAATTAACGGCTCTGATCGTCACGGACCACACAACGTCGCTGAGGTTCTGTGGAATGTGGCCCAAAGACCTCAGAAGACGGTCCTTTAACTGCTGAAAGAGTCAAAGTGGGTCTCCAAGAACTAATGTCAGTAAATCTCAATAAAATATTTAATAAAAGTAAATAATGATAAGAAAGTTTGAAGCTTTGATTTAAAGTTCTGGGAGTTGGAGCGGTTCTGCAGGTTTCTGGGAGCTTGTTCCAAATATTTGCATTTTATATATATTTGTATATAAAACTGAACGTTTCTTCTCCATGTTTGGTTCTGACTCCACGGACACTGAGCAGAACCTGATCCAGACGACGTGAGAGGTCCGGATAGTTCAGAACACAGCAGAAGATCAGAGATGTATTCTGGTTCTGAACCGTTTAGTGCTTTGTGTGCAAATAGCAGGATTCTGAAACGAGTTCTCTGAGAGACAGGAAGTCCATGTAAAGACCCCAGAACTGGACTTACGTGATCCACTTTCTTGGTCTCAGTGAAGAAGATGATGAAGATGATGAAGAAGAGGAAGACAGCGAGGAGCCGTCCTGCTCCGTAAACACTCCTGATAAAAGCCTCTCAAAGACCTCACTCAAACCTCCGTCTTTACTTCCTGTCTGCTGAGCGGCGCTGATAAAAACATGCCGCTTCCATAAATGTATGATGTCATATAAATGTAAATGATCCGGGCTGGCGCTGCTCGCGGAGCGGCCCGCTAAAACAAATACAGGCCCGTCCATTATGACTTATACTGCCTTGTAGAACATTAACTTCTGAATATCGACTCAGCTGAAACAGAACCGGCGCTTTAACGAGACGGGCTGAATGTCAGCGCGTCCGATGAAGAGCTCCGTTACGGAACATTTGCAGCGGCGAGGCGTCGTCTTCATCCCCCCGCTGATGAAGACGGAGACGGTTTCTCCGTTAACGATCGGATTTTAAGGCTCTGAATGTGAAAACGTCGGTGCTGATTCTGGACTGGGTTCTGTTCGGTCGACTGTCTCCTCCCGCTGCAGCGCTACCAGACGTACGATAATTGTTGAGTTTGTGCGATAATTTCACTCTACGTACGATGAACTCATAAACTCATATATATATATTTTATCCCGACGATGATCTGAGCGCGAGGAAGAACTGGAGGGATTTTGTGAAAATCTATATTTTCAACACTAGGGGGCAGTTTGTCAACCTTTGACCCGATTCAGACCAAATGTGTTGTGTTTGAATGGAGTCGAGGAGATTTATCTTTACATCGCGTTTTACTCCGATAGTTCTTATTTTACTCTCTAGGGGGAGTAACATAGTTTCTTTGTTTTAGCTCTATGGTACTATTTGAATGTTTTAACATCCCTCCCGTCCTCCAGAACCAATTCTCTGAAGTAGAAGGACAGAAACATTTTTAAAACGTCCTGCTTTACCCTGTTCTGGTTCTGGTTTTATGGACTGAGTGGTACCAGTGAAGCAACTGTTTGCAGAATAGTTGGACTTCGGAGTGTTGACGTCACGTTTCCTGATGCTGCAGGGCATCTAGAAAGTTCTGCTCGACGTAGTGGACCGCGTAGTGAACCGCGACGTGGCAAAGTGGGCGGAGTTACTTTTAATTCACTCCGTACCTGAATCCCAACCCTAGAAGTAGAATCGATTAAATTCACTCAAAAAAACCTCAAAGTCTCATTTCTAGACAAAATATCTGATTGTACCTGGGTCACAATCCCAGAACCAGAACTTTCTCTGACATACGTGGATCTAGTTTGGAGGCAGCTGAACTTCTGAACATGTAGAATCAGGATTCTTCAACAACAACATTCTCTTCATTTTTCATGAACAGAACCCGTGAACCCACCGCTTACTGTATGATTAAGGGGGTTTTTATTTCTCGGCACTTCATCAGAACACAAACCCGGTTCATCAATTATCCCTAGGAAGAAGCTGACGGCGTAATGAGCCACTTCCTTCAGCTCCACAGACAA